>WHYT01016507.1:150841-166761 GCA_009806455.1 Tetrax tetrax | reverse complement strand
GTGGCAGCCCGACATCGCTCGCAGCCTTCAGAACAGCCCAATCTTAGCCACTCCAACAGCTGGAGGGTGGGATGGAGAGAGGCCACTGGTCCATCAGACGCTGACCCAGACCCAATCATTCCCCCTGCTCCTAGAAGCAAGCATCCACCCAGCGAGCGGTTGTGCCAGGCAAACCTCACTGGATGTGAAGGTGGAGCAGTGCGGAGCTGCTGCTCCCCTCCTCCAGCCGACGAGGCTGAGGGACGCGGGGCCATCGCAGTACCCGGGCGAGGGGTGGGCTGGGGCCGCTGCTGCGGCTGCCGGGGACCGGAGGAGGGCTGTGTAAATAGGGCGCCCCATCTCCCAGCTCCGCTTTGTGGGACAGAGCTGATATAATTAGACGATACGCCCTGTTCTGTGCAGCGCACCGAGAAAGTCTCTGTGCCGCTGCGGCCCCGGGGAGCCCGGCAGCCCTACTTTGGTGGCACCGCTTGTCCCAGCGAAGGTGAGCCACTTCCAGGAGATGAGCCCTGCCCACTTTGCTCCCTCCTTCCCTGTGCTGCTCCAAGAAGCATTGCCTGGTCTCCTTGCTAGATGACCTGGTCTCCTTGCTAGATGACCCTGGTCTCCTTGGCCCTTGCAGGCAAACCGGGGGATGGAGGAGTCCCTCCGAGTCAGGCTCAGAACCTCATTAGCGGACACCCTAAACTGCATCTGCACTGCCCCTGGAGAGCCTTGTCCCTCAAAACACCCATGAAACCACCATGGGGTATCTCCAGAAGTGCAGAGGCTCCTGGTAGCATGCATGTCCCTAGTGCTGCTAACATGCTGGTAGTGCGCCATTTTGGGGGAGAAGAAAACCCAGAGCCTGCTCCGGCTTGGCCGGGTTCACTTCTGCTCAGTGCCACAGCTCTTCACTCAACACCCTGTTGTGTTCTCGTTTTGGCTGATGAATGACCACGACCTAGGCACTAAGAGGCCAGCTATCGATTTCCGCCCCAGAGCATACTGCACCTCCCCGTGCTGATGGGTTGACTCTCCTGGACTGGTCCTGCCAAGGAAAATGAGCTGTAGCTACTTGGGAACTCCTGCTTTGTGTTTCTGGCATCAAAGTCATCAAATCCAGCTGGTTTTGCCCCTGTCAGCAGCCAAGGACTGTGTTTGGCACCCCCACTTCTCCAGCCATTTCCAGTTCCTCCACAGGGATGGGCTCAGACCAAGCACCAACCAGCTCCATCAGAGTCCCTCTGCCAAGCCCCCACCCAGGTCTGGGGTGGGTCTGTGGGTGCTCCCTGCAGAGTTTGCTCTCAGAGCAAACTCTGGTGTCCATGAGCAGGCAATGCACACTTGCAGCTCAGAAATCCAACCCCATCCTGGGCTGCATCCCCAGCAGCGTGGGCAGCAGGGTGAGGGAGGGGATTCTGCCCCTCTGCTCCGCTCTGGTGAGACCCCCCTGCAGTGCTGCGTCCAGCTCTGGAGCCCCCGACTCAGAAGGACGTGGAGCTGTTGGAGAGGGTCCAGAGGAGGCCACGCAGATGCTGAGAGGGCTGGAGCAGCTCTGCTGTGAGGCCAGGCTGGGAGAGCTGGGGCTGTTCAGCCTGGAGAAGAGGAGGCTCCGGGGAGAGCTGAGAGCGGCTCCCAGTGCCCAAAGGGGGCTGCAGGGAAGGTGGGGAGAGACTCTTCAGCAGGGCCTGGGGTGACAGGACGAGGGGTGATGGTTTTAAAGTGGAGATAGATTCAGACTGAATATAAGGAAGAATTTTTTTACACTGAGGGTGGTGGCACACTGTCCCAGGTTGCCCAGAGAGGTGGTGGATGCCCCATCCCTGGAAACATTCCAGGCCAGGTTGGCCGGGGCTCTGAGCAACCTGATCTGGTTGGAGATGTCCCTGCTCCTGGCAGGGGGGTTGGACTGGGTGGGCTTTAACGGACCCTTCCAGCCCAAACTGTTCTGTGATTCTATGGGAGCATCCCTCATGGTGCATGCCATGGTCTGCTGAGGAAAGAACTGAGGTCTCTATGAACCAAGGCAAATTTCAGAGAAAGAGCAAACGAATTAATTCCAGAAACGCCTGTTTACACTGATCTACTGGTTTACACTGGAGAGGTGAAGCCGCTTTACCCTCCCTTTCTCAGGAGGGTGTAAAGGGATGTTTATGTACCTCCGGCTCAGCGCTCTGGCCTTCAGGCTGTCCTCCCCGGGGTCAGGGCCGCTCTCCCGGCTGGGGACAGGCTGATGAACTCACTGGCTCAGCAGCGGCCGCTCAGCCGTGTTGCACGCCGCTGCCCGCTCCTCCAGCCAGAGTGCCACGGCTCCTGGCTCGCTCCTTTGCCTGTCCAGGCGTGCTAGACACCACGTGCCTGTGCCTGCCCCGGGCCCCAGCCCCCTCTCACTGGAGAAGCCAGCCCAGGCACCCCGTAAGGGGGTCCCCACTGCTCTGCAGCGTCCGGCCGGTGAAGGCCAGGGAGAGCCCCAAGTCAGCCCTCCCCTGCCGCTCCGCGCTGCTCAGAGCTGCTGACTCAGCACAAAAGCCCTCAGAGTCCCTGCCTGCCTCACCTGGGCAGAAAGGACTGTCATTTTCCTTGGCACATTATAATTTCCAGTGCCATTCCTGCTCTTTCCTCGCTCTGCGGATGTAACGGGATGGCTTTCCGGTCAGCTTGATGTTCTTGTGTAGGGTGGCTGCGTTTGTCCGCTCCTCCGGGCGAGGACGGCCAGCCTGGGCACGGCTCTGCTCTGCTGTCCCTGGCACCTGGATCTCAGCTGGCCTTGCTCAGAAAGGGGAATTGCGTGGGATTCAAAAGGAGGAGGGAGGAGAAAGTGTGGCTCTCCCAGGTCCGAAGCAAGCTCTGACTCTCCTGTTTTCCGAAGGGAAAGGCCAAGCCTGGGAACGAGCCAGGCCACCCGCTGAAGGGTAAAGGGAGGCACCAGAAAAATGGACTCTGCCTGGCCAGGCAGACATGGGGCCTTCTGGAGGTTGGAGACCGGCCCCAGCACCAGTCCTGCAGGAGCCTGGCCCCTCCGGACGGGAACAGAGGGAGGAGACGGGGAGCCACGGACCGGGGTGCTCTGCTGCGCTGGGGCTCGCCGCCATTTCCGTGAGCACTGTGTTCCGCGTGCGTTGTCTCCTCCCCAGCAGAGAAAAGACAATGTCTATTTTTCCATTGAAATTCATAGGTTTTCTGTCTTCTATTATATTGGGAACATGAAATCTTGCCTCCTCATACAGCTCGAGCAAGAGGTCGCTCCACATCCAACCGGCGCGGTGCAGGAAGCTGCAGTTCGGGCGGTAGGCGCTTTTCTCCCAGCTGTTGTGCTGGCATGGCTGTTAAATCTGCAAAAAACACGCTCAAATGTCATAAAAATGTGGCTGAAACTCCTATCCTCTCTCAGATCATATGTTTATGGGCATAAAGAGCTTTTATAGGCAGATTAACTTAATTAAAATTGAAAACACTCGTTAATACCGCTGTAACTCAGTCTAACAATGCCGTGAGCTGGCCGGGCTCGTCTCCGTGATGAAGCCGCTCCTCTGTCAGTGCCTGACCCTGGCGCTGGGGCTCCCTGTCCCCTCCCTCTGCCTCACGCCATGTCCGCCTTCCTGCGCTGGGTGATGCCGGATCAGGCCGACATCGAGTCCCAGCAGGGTCACATCGGGGTGGAGGGCAGGGGCATCTCTGCCCTTGTCCCTGAGGATGCAGCTCACGCTTGCGAGCTCTGGCCCTCTGCTCTCTCGCCCATGGAAAGTCTTTGCACGCAGCACAGAGAATTTCTGGGGGTGGATGAGCTGCTTGGGTTTGTGCCCGTCCGTGGGTTGGGTTTTAGGAGGGGTGTGATGCTGGGGAATTAGGGTCAGCAGTAGGATGACTTTTGGGAAGGCCAAAGCTGTAGAGCAGTTCCAGAGATGGTCCTAGACCCACCTGGTCTCCTGTTTGATCTGGAGCACGTTTCTTACCCAGGAGAGAGGAGCCCAGTCCTGAAAGGAGCTCTGTGGGAAACAGGGACCCTGCTAGAGGCAGCAAGGGTTCGGAAGGGACTGAGGGCAGCTCTGCTCCCCCTCCTTGCCTGGAAGCAGTGTCTTGTCTCCAGGCACTGTTGGGAGAAGGTGTTCAGAGCAATCTCCACACATTTGTTGTGGGCATCACCCAAACCATGCAGGCACAGGGCTGCAGGCCCAGAGGGGTGGTCCTCTGAGAGGTACGGCCATGCCTGTCTGCACGCACAAGGATCCTCATGGATCCCATCACAGCATGGAGGTGCCAGTCGGGGCTTTCCTCTTGGAGTCCTTCCCCAGACAGCACCCTGCCACCAGCAGCCCCTCGGGAAGAAGACAAGGGGGAACCCTAGGAAGTGGTGTGAGCGGTCTGGGGCGCTCGCTGTGCTCGCCTGCATGACTTGCCAGTGGGCGAGCGGGAAGGAGGGTCCATGTCCTCCTGAGACAGCGCAGGTGGCCTCCAGCCCGGCGCCAGGCTGCCCTTCTCTGGCAGCGGCACGAAGATCCGATTTGTCTCCCCTGCCTTCAGTTGGCCCCACTAAGCAGGTTTTAATTTTGTTAAATAAATATGAAGTAATGGCAGCGGGGCTGGGAGCCAAATGGCCTGGGGACATCCTTGAGAGGCAGACGAGCTCTGCAGAAGGGCGCGGTTCACCGCAGGAGCTGCGCGAGCTGGAGATGGCGTTGGGCAGAGCCTCCCGGGGCGAGAGGGAGCTGCGGGCGGCGAGGTGGGCCTGGGCTTGCTGGCGTGGAGCAGATGCGGCCCCACGCTGCGGTGCGCTCTCAGCACCTCACTGCCTTCAGAGCAATTTCTAAATGGCTGCTAAACATCACTGTCAGAAGCACACTCATCTTCCCTTCCTAATTAGTGGATCAGACAGTAATTTGTAATCCTTTTGAACAGGAAGATCTTAGTGTCTAGCCCTGGAGCCAGGGCAGGATGCAGGATCGGCAGCACGGAGCAGTTTGCCTCGGCCGGCGAGGCGTCCAGGCAGGGACAACGCAGGAGGGCTTTCTGCAGGCTCCTCTTGGTCTCTGCAGAATTGCTGTCCCTGTGTCTTTGGTCCAGGCACTTTCCTCTTCCTTCTCCAGAGTTTTGGCATTTTCATTTCTCTTTGTGATACCAAGTGTAAAATAATCAGCATGGCAGCCCCAGCAGCAGGCTGGCTTGCAAGTCAGCTCCTGCTTGTCTCCAAGGTGGTGGAGGTGGCAGGGTGGCATAGCTGCTGGGAGCTGGAGCCTTTTGGAGTGCTGGTGAGCAAACGGGGCACAGTCACCCTGGAGCTGGGATGGGCTGGGCTCCGGGAAGCTCTTCAGAGCAAACCTGTTCCAGCATGGGTCTGGTCTTAGCTGTGCTGGTAAGCATTTGCATTTTCAAGATTGAGAATGAAATGAGACCTGGGAGCAGAAGGGGAATAAAAACGCCAACAAGCTGAAAAAAAAGATGCAAAGGAAGAGGGAATGAGGGCAGGAGGCACAGAGGGCAGGATGGTGAGCAGAGCAAGACCCGGGTTAGATGGACTGGGGAAGGAGGCCGGCATGGAGATGGGCTGGACTGGTGGCCATCAAGAGCAGCATGTGAAGGATAAGCCTGGTGTGACGGCCACAGCTTATCCCAAGTGTCAATGTCTCCGTCTGGTCCTCGGACAGACCTAGCCATGCTGTAGGGAGCAAGGCACGGTTGGGGATGGAGGTGGATGCTCACAGAGGGGTCACAGGAGCTTCCCTGCGTGTGCAAGAGCAGCAGAGGGAGAGTGGCTGGTGGTGGGGAGCGGGGGCTGAGCCAGGAGAAGGGCAGCAAGCAGACCTGCAGGCACAGGGTGAGGACGGGCGTTGAGGCTCCTAAGAAATTCTGGGTTTATTTGCAGCGGTGACAGGCAGGTGCGGCACGTTGGGCAGACTGAGGGGACCGAGGAGTAGCAGCATGCTGGGAGAGGGTCACTCATCGCTTTACGGATGGCACCGAGCAACTCCTTGTGCTGGTGTCTTTAGCATCACTTAATCTGGGAAAAGCATTTCTGTCCTGCATGCATTAACCTTTTTAAATGGCTTAACACGAGGTGCAGCCGCCGGGCACGGGAAGGGTCGTGGGAGTGGTGCAGACGTGGCTCACGTTGTCACCGCAGGCATGCAGAGTGCCCGGGGCAGGGGGGCACAGCTCTGGGGGGCAGGTGCCGCGGGCAGGCCAGGGGCACGGAGCCGTCCCAGGTCGCAGAGCGGAGACCGTGGTAGAAGGAAGCAGCTACAGCCAGCGACTTCAAGGAACGCCACTCTCCTACTGCGTCTGTGCAGGCTTTAGAAGCCGGGGTTTATAAAAGCACCGGTGACTCACTGCATGCGCCTTGGCTCCCCGGTTAATGGCTGAGCAGGGTTCCAAGGGCTCCGGGGGGCTCTGGCTTAGGTAAACTCAGCCTTTCTCCCAGAGTCCCGTTAATAGGGGAGAGCGGTCTGGGGCGTCCAGAGAGGGCAGGGGAGCAGCACGGACAAGGAGGGCGTCCTCTTACCCCATCACAGCCCCCACAGCTCCCCTGATGCTGAGGGCCTGCGTCAGAGCCAGAGGGAAAAGGAGAAAGCAAACGATTTCATAGGAAATGGCACAGGAACAGGGCCACCGTGCAGGGCCCGGATCTGGACAGACAACGCTCAGGCTTTCTGGGAGTGAACGTGTCCCACCAGCGTGCCCAGGCTGGCTGCCCTGGTCACGCCCCGGCTGAAACATGGCATTCGGTGCGTGCTGGTCACAGCCTGGCCGCAGCCGGGGCTGCTGCCGCCGGGTCAGTGCTGTGCTTGGGAGCCATCGCGAGTCCTGGCCCTCTTGCTGCGCGTGAGCTTCCCCCAGCTCTCGCCCGGCCCGCTGCGCTGCCCGAGCAGGGAATCATGACCCCGGGGTGAGCAAGTGCTTGCAGGTAGTCACAGGAAGCCTGTCATCACTCTTGTGGGCTTCACCCTCCTCCACCTGCCAGGCCGGGGAGGTTTTGGTGGCCCCAAGCACTCGCTGGCTGGTTTAGGCAAACCGGAGGCCGACGCTCCGCAGGTCCTCCCCTCCCGGAGAGGCTCTGGATCAAGCCACTCCGCGTGAAGTGGGAGCGCTGACACCAGCGTTGGCACCAGATTAGACGAACAGCAGGATCAGCGGGATCCAAACTCACTCCCTTCGTGTGCCCCATCCTCACACTGGGCTGCGAGGTGTCGTCTCCTCTGGGCGCAGAGACCTGCCAGGGTTGGCCGCAGTGCCCGGCAGGGCAGGGGGGACATGCAGGGCCCCTCGTATCAGCAGGGCCCCATTTGTCCCTGGCTCAGCCCTGGCCCTGGACATTTGGGGGTCCCAGGTCCCCAGGGAGGGCAGGCTGCCCCGAGGCAGCTCAGTGTGCGTGTGATGGATGGGGACACCATCCCAAACCTTTGCACTGGGAAGAGAACAAACAGAAATATTTATAGCAGAAATAAATGGATTGAAGACTTCATTTTAAGATATTTTTTTCCCCTAGCTTTTCCTTTTTCTCCCTAAATTACCAAATCTGGGCCAGAGAGCTGGCTGTTTGCATTTGCCACACATACACACACTGTTACGTCTATACATTATCTTGACATCAAAGGGAAAGTGTGACGATCCTCTGGCTGTGCAGGCGAGAAAGGACACTGCCTGCTTTTGGGGGAGAAGAGGCGATTATCAAAGGGTTACAGACAGCTCCTGGAGAGGAGAATGAGAAATAAGGACTGGGAGCGACAGTGAGGCGCTGCACAAGCAAATCTTCTCCTGGTCTTTTCATCTTCCTTCTTTATTAAAGCAGGGCAGGAGCGAGCCTCTCACGGCGTGAACTTAGTTATTATTTTAAGGAAAATGGATCTGCAGATGTGATAGCTGGATGGAGCTGGGGGATTTTGTTTGGGGAGGAGACTGAGGGAAACCTATCCGCGTACAAAGCTTGACTCCAGCGAGGCTCAAGGTTAAGCCAACACAGGCGCCTTACCCAGCCGGGCGGGCGCGGGGCTCCGCGGGCTGGGGACACTGCTGCCACCGTCTCGGCTCCCGGAGGAGCTCAGCATATTGCCCTCGTGGAGCCCAAGCACCCGAGTGCTCGGAGGGGGCATTTCCCAAAGTGCCACGTGAGCCTGGGAGCTCCCGAGCCTTTGGCACCCAGGTGAAAACAAGGCTGGGCCGAGGGAGGGTGTCAGAGGCAGCGTGTGGAAACGAACCCGGCCGGTTCGGGAACCACAGGCAGCCCCCAGGAAGCCCCCATCCCCCGGAGTCCTTCGGCGTCTCCAGCTCGCTGTCCCTCAGCCCTGTGTCCTGCCCGTCCCTGGCGAGCAACCAGGGGCCTTCCCCGCGTCCTCTCCTCTGCCCACGGCAGCGGATGACCAGCTCATCCCCACGCAGTGCCCCACGTCCCCGCAGTGCCCGCGACTGGCAGCTGAGCCCTCTCCTCGCGCCGGGTTGTCCTCGCTGGGGCCAGCTGGGCGGCCCAGCCGAGTCAACAGAGCTGCTGCCAGGCAGCTGGGGAGCCAGGAGGAGCCGTCCCTGCCTCCAGCCTCCCAGCTGCTGCCCGCGCAGCCCCCGCGTTTCGCCAGATGCCAGCTCGCCTTCTGCCCCAGGGAGTCCCCCAGCCGCGGGGCTGCCAGGGCTTTCCGTCGGTGCAAGGTCAGAGGCTCCCCACGGCTGCTGCGGGGAGCTGCAGCGTCTTCTGCTGAGCCACCTCCTTTCTGCTCCATCTCTCTCCTCGCGCCAGGGAGGAACCACAGTGGGACAGTGGCAGCGATGTCGCCCGGCCAGATTGTTTCCTGAAAGACCCCACACCCAGCCCTTGCTCTCCCCTGAAGCTCTTCACACCGAAGCAGCGCGGCTGAGCTCCGCTCTCCACAGCACGTACACCATGGGAATGCAAACAAACCCATCTCAGGGCTTTACTGCATAAAACTGGGAATGAAAAACTGGGGTGAAAAACTGCCAAGCCTCAGGCTGGTGGTGAATCCTGCCGGGGAGTTTCTGCAGGGGGTCCCTGCGGAGGTGACCCATCCCAGCGCGGGGAGCCGCAGGCCTGGAGCCTCGGGCCACGCACCGGAGCTGGCGGAGCCGGTGCAGACGAGCTCGCAGCAAACCGCAGGGGCTGGATGTGTATGTCGTCCCTCCCGCTGGAAAGCTTCTTGTCTGTCTCGGGGGAAGCCTGGAAGGCAAAAAGGCTCCCGCTGTCCTCTGAGCAGCCAAGGTCATTTCTGGGAGCTGGTACAGATGCCGGCTGCCACGTGGCTCGTGCCCGCGGCACCGTGGGGTAATTAGCTGGAAAGATGATCAGGCAGCATGGGAAATGGGCAAGGAAAGGAAGGAAAGTGTAGAGCCATGCCCAGATCGGGGCCTGAGGAGACCATGCGTCTCTCCAGAGGTGCCTCTCCATGGCCTTCAGCCCCTGGAGCCATGGGAGACTTGCGCGGGCACGTGTGGGGCGAGGGGTGGGGGGTCCGGCTGCGCCGGCTTCCAAAGCTGCCTTGGTTCTGCGTCGGGGTGCTGCCGGCTCCCCATGGTGCCTTCGCAGTGCCCCCAGCCATCCTTCCCCGGCCCTCCGCGGACAGATTGTGTTTGTTTCAGCTCAGCGCGCTCATTAGATTAAAGTGGAAGAGTCGATCTGATCAAACTTGGAAACACAGAAATAAACGTGCTGGGTTCAGCAGATGGAGGGAACAGCCTGGCAAGTCGGGCGGCCGAGAGCCGTGCCCCACAGCAAGCGCGCGCAGCAGCTGCTTCGCAGCAGCCCTTGGCCACACCTTAGCCATGCCACACGCGTGGGGCCTCTGCCCCGCGGCCCAGCACGGTGGGGATGCCGGCCGCGGCCTCGGGACGGGGCTACGGGTGATGGGGTGTGCACTGGGGGCCAGATCCGTGCCTGCTGCAGCCGTGCCTGGGCCAGCACTCCTGGTGTGTGGGGCTGCAGCTCAGGCCTGGGTTTTCTCCCTTTTGCATTCCCCAAACCTCCCTGCCCATGAGCCCGGGAACTGGTCCCACTGCCTCCAGGCAGCCTGGGATGGGGGTCCTGAAACCCCCCGCACTCTCACTGGTGTTTACTGGGGCACTGGGTGCTTCTGCCATAAACCTCAGCAGTGTGAAGGGTTATTCCTCATCTCGAAGGACGCTGGGAACAGAGGTGAATGAACCTGTGCACGGCAGGACAGCTGCCAGGTGAAGGTTTTATGGGGCATTTACTTTGCTGGGATGCTGAAGTGCCTCTGGAGTGCGAGCACTGCTGAAATACATCTCCCCTGTCCTTTCCAGCTCATTAACGTCCGAATCCAGCCTGGCCCATCCCTGCTCCCAGCCTGGAGCAGCAGTGCCTCTCCTCTGGGGACCTTACACCCTCTGCACTAGCAGAGAAAGTCCACCCCGGCTCTCTCAGGAGAGCCTTGTCCCCAGGCCCTGCCCTCCTCCTCCTTCCCTGTGTCCTCCAGGCAGGTGGCACCGAGACCCCTCCTCAAAGTTTCCTAACCACCGTCCATCCTCTCCAGCACTGAGGGAGGGACTCCGCAGCCGAGGTTCCGCCAGTGGAAGCGGAGCTGCTCATCCCACTGGAGACGTCTCCCATCTGGCTGTGCTGGGGGATGCCTGTACATTGCTGTCTGCCTCTACAATGCTGGAGTCATTTTGGCCCTTAGGTTTGGAGCCGCCTGACCCCCGGGGCTCCTCCCAGCCCAGCAAGGGCTGGTTGTGCCTTGAACTTTCTCCTTAGTTCAATTTCTAGTGGGTTTTAGTGGGTCCCTGGTCTGGGGGGCTCCCGCTGCCCTGGGACTGGGGGCAATGGCTGTATCTCCTGCCGAGCTCCATGGGAGATCTGCCCAGGAGGGACAGCGCTGGTTGCTCAGACCCCAGCACCAGTGTCCTCGAGCACAGGTCCTGCTGTATTTGTGTGCTAGGGGACTGGACTCCAGCACTGATATTCCAGGATGCGTTTTAAGTCCTCGGTGGGTGGTTTCAGTGATCCTGGCCATAGTGGTCCCAGCAGCTCTCCTCAATGGCTGGGTGATGGCCTGGTGGTTCTCTGTCCTGTGCCTCTTGCTGCGCAGAGCGTGCTGATGATGAACCAGAGTGTTTCTTCAAGGAATGACATTGCACAGGCCGAGTGCCGTCTCACCCAGCGTCCCCATCCCTCTGAGATGGGTGTTCTTGGGGCTGCTCTGGCTCCCAGTCTGCTTGTGTGCTGGTCAAGAGTCTGGGCTTTGGGAGATACAAGCTCCATCCCTGGGTCATCCCTGTGACCTCTTTGGCAAGTCATGACCCCTCTGCGCCTCCTGATACCTGGTCACAGGACAGATGCAGGGCTCATCTGGGGAAGGTGTCGTGCAGGGGTAGGATCTGCAGCGCGGTGGAGCATTTACAGCAGGGGCAATACAATGCCTCTCTGTAGGGTGTGGGGACAGCCCCCGGCCAGCCTCATGCCACTGGGAAATGATGGAGCTGGGATGAATCTTTCTGCTTGCGCTTCTCTGGGAAACCTCCTCCTGCTGGCAAATGCTTCTGGGTTGGCTTCATGGCCTCGCGAATACATGGGGTTGTCCAGGACACTGAATCAAACTGGTTTTTGAAGAAAACCAAGCAAGGCTTTGCTTTGTAGCAGTTGACCTGCTTGGGGTCAGGCAGTCACATCTGCTCTCGCAGTCCCAGCTGGGTTTTAGGGCCAGCAGAGAACAACTTGGGACGCAGCTGGGACGGGAAGGCTCTGGTTGGTGTTTGGGACTGAGGGAAGAAGAATTGAAACCAGCTGGAGATCGCCTTGGCCCTGAAGGAAAAGGAAGGGGAGCATGGGGAGACTGGTGCCTGGGCCGTGCCGGGAGGGTGCGGAGGCGGTGCAGGGTAGGCAGTGCGGCAGTTTGCACTTCCTGATGGGCCTGGGGTGAAATAACCGCAGTGCGATGCGCGGATGCAGAAAGTCACCGGGGGAGGGATGCTGGGGGTGACAGGGCGGTGACCTCCCCGGTCTGTCCTTACCGTGGTCGGCAGAGGAGGCTGTGCCGGGGGTGACAAGTCTGCCCACTTCCCCATTGCGTTCACCGTGGCTCCTCCACTCTCCCTGTGCCGTGGCGGGACGTATCCTGAGGCTCTCAACCAGCCTGCCTGGCGTCACAGCCCCTGCTTTTGCACGGTGGCTTGTGTCAGCTTGGCTTCTGGTGCAGAGAGAGGAGTTTTGAACTCTTCTGTCTCGTGAACTCTTTTTTTTTAATTTTCACCCAAATGTCTTCCCCCCTGTGCCAAGAAAGCTATTTGATCAGCAGCAATTAGCAAAGCAAACTGCAGGGATGACCTTTACGGCATGTGCTGTGCGGTCTCTCCGAATGCCCTCCAGAAGATTGCGCCAGATGTTTGGGAATTTCAGCTCTGCAGAGGGAGGGCCAGGACGAGACAAATGCGGTGGGAGACGCACAGGAGGGGCTGCGCTGGGCAGGCAGCAACGCTCGCTCTGCGGAGCTTCACCTGGGGCAGGCCTCGCGCGCGCAGCCTGCGCAGGCAGCGATCCTGGCGCTGGGCGGCCACCCAGGCGTGGGCGGCGGGACCGGCACCGGGGTCTCCCACCAAGGCTGGGAATCCTGGAGCTTGGCAGCTGGCTGAGCCTCTTCAACTGCGATGGGTCCTTGCAGGCCCCTCGGCTGCCCAGGCTCTCCCCACGGTTTGATCTCAGCTCTTCTTGTCTCGCTGCACATCAGCACATCCAGGAAGACGCTGCACTCAGGCACTGCTTCCCCATCCATCATCAGTGATTCTCGTTTAATTTACTTTTTGGGCTTCACCAGCTGTCCGCTGCCTTACAAATGTTCTTTCCTCAGTGACTTACACCGAGCTGCGGGGCTGGCTCCATTCATCGCGGGAGCGCAGTGAAGCTGTGCGCTCAGCCAGAGCCTCGCCAGCAAGAACCTGCACCCCAAGCAGCCCCCCCTAATTACGCCAAACTGGGTGCGCTGGCATGAGGAGTGGTTCCACCCTGTGCGTCTACCACTGGCCACATCCCAGGTGGCTTCTGCCCGTCTGACACACAGGTCCTCCAGGTGCAAACCGAGCGCAGGAACGGATTGCTGTGCTCAGCCTTCACCAGAAGATGCAGCTTGGTGCTTCTCGTTCCCTCCCTCTCCCTGGTGCTGGTGTGGGGATTGTCTCTCCAGGGACGTGAGGAGGAAAATGTGCCTGGCTTTCTCAGAGCAAGCCGGAGAGCAAACAGCTTGTGTCCTCTTCGCCGCAGCAGCTGTGGAGCTCCTGTGCCCTCCGCAGGGCATGGGTTGGGGTTGGAGATCACCCAGGCGAGGATGGCTCTGGGTGAACGCCTCTGAAGGAGGAGCAGAGCTCTGCAGAGTGCACGTTGCCTCTGGCCCCGCGTTGAGGAGGCAGAAGAACATCCCAGAGGGAATCCAGTGCCAGCTTTGAGCTGAAGCACCGTCAGAGCCGGGAAGGAGGGGCAATGGGGAGAGATCCCGCCCTGCTCTAGGGTCTCCTGATGAGGATGGTGCAGTCCCTGTTCCGACTTGGGATTTCAGGCTCCTGCTGTGAAATACAGGCTTTTGGAGCGACCCTCTGTGTCCTGTGCCCAGGCTGCGTGTGAAGGGAGGTGCTGAGCTGCTCGCAGGCGCCGGGCCACGCCACAGCCGGCTCTGCTGTGCTGCTCCCAGCCTGGGGACCAGCTCAGACCATTCCCGCTTTATCCCCACTTCTTAATGCTCTTAACTTGAAGGCTCCCCCCAGATTGAAGCCCAGGCAGCCAGTTCCCTCCCTGGATTTATTGCAATTTCTTCCTCTAATCCGCTCAGAGTGTAAGCTGCTCTTTTCGAAGTGCACGGGGAGGCCAGATGTGCGTGTCCCTGGTGCGGCGAGCCAGGCTGACTGAGAGCAGCGGAAGGACGCCCTGTTCCTTAGCTTGGTGGCACACTTGGCTGTTTTTGTGGCTTGAACCCCATTTCTCCTCTGAGCCTCTGAGAGCAGCTGTGTGATGTCCCAAGTACTCCAAGAGTCACAAGGTGGAAGGTTTGCTTTGGAGCAGGGTGAGCTGGTCACCGTGCTGGAGTCTGTTGACCTTCCTGGAGACCCTCGTCAAGCTGGAGCCCAGTCTTTGGTCTCTGACTGCCGTGGAGACCCTGGGGTCAGGGGAACGGTACTGTCCATTCCGACAGGACCCCAGTTCAGGCGATACCTGAGGATTTGACCTCAGCAGTGTGACTGCCACCCATTCATGGTGGGTTCCTGATGAGCTTGTGCGTCCATGGCCATGCTGGGTGCAGGGCTGGAGAAGCCAGGGACGGACATGAATCCCTGCCGAGTTCCTTCCTGAGGGGCTGGGGAGCTGAGACCACTCCTCTCTGCATGGCTGGCTCCCTGCGAGGCTCTCCCAGTCCTTCTGACGGGTGCCCTGAGGGTCAGCCCCACTCAGGGTGCTCCCGGGGAAGGCAGGGGCGGATGGGGAGCTGGGGAGTCCTGGTGGACAGCAGCGCCTGTGGGAGGTGCTGGGTACGGGTGCGCTCTGAACCTGGCAGGGGAGATGCATCTGGGGTCTGAGCGCTTTGGAGCAGGAGCATCTCTGGTGGATCCCTCCCTTTGGGTGGGCCTAAAGGGACCTGGGGAGGAGGAAGACTGGAGGAGGACGACTTCTTTTATGATGGGGATGGGGTTAATCCATGCCTCCTTGGACTCACGCTTGTCTTTGCCCTCCTCAGCCCAAGGAGCCTGGTGAGCACGGTCACAGAGCTGCCGCCTGGCTCTGCCCACGCCGCAGCCAGCGCATGGACCACCAACGTCCTCCGGCTCGCGAATGACGGCAGCGTCCAGAAGAGTCACGGCGGAGAGCAGCGTCCGGACTGTGAGTGCTCCGGGCAGTGCGGGCAGGGCAGGAGCTGCAGCAGGACCCGACGAGGTCACGGTCCTGCTCCGTGGGGTTTCCTTAGGGTGCTGGGGGTGTTGGAGAGCTCTGCGAGGCGAAAAGCGAGCCTGAGCTCTGAGCCGCAGCAAAGGAGGAGAGGTACCGCTGGCAGGGTGGGGGAGATGGGGGCTGTCTGGGGTGCGCGGGCGAGGTGATGGAGGTGCTGGCGTGGCCCCAGGTGCCCGGGGGGCAGGAGGACTCTGTTACGGGTGTGTCTGGGTCTGTGCCGGTGTCTGCTCCAGGTGACACCAGCGATGCAGGGCAGTGGCTGGAGCGATGCCAGAGCACAGGAGCATCCAGGCTCCTGCTGGGACTGCGGGGCAGAGCCCGTGGAGGCCAGGCCAGCCACCGGCCAAGTGGCAAGCAGCGCCAGGAGGCACCTACACCTCCCAAGCGTAGGTGCAGTGGGGTCTGTGGGCTGCTCCTCACCGCGGTTTGCTCTCCGCTCTCTGCTGTTAGCCCGTGGCCCTGAGTTCAGCTACACATGGGGTGGTCTCCCAGGTCCCTCCTCGCTGCGGGCTAGAGGGGCAAAAGGAGGATACAGGCACTTGATGCTCTTCAGCGAACCAGGGAAAGAGGCTCCCGCAGCCCTCTCAGGCACACGGAAAGCCGCATTTCTCCCCTCAGGGAGAGCAGGGAGCTTGTGCCAAGGGCAGGGCTCTGGACGCAATGCGTGTTGTCGCAGCTGCTAAGGTCCATTGGAAGGGACTTGTTCAGAGCGCGGCAGACACTTGAGAGGCGGTGACCAGGCAGGGCAAACCGAGGGAGGAATCAATCACATGCCTTCCCCGTGTCAGGAACAATCTCCTGCCGTGTCCCAGGATGTGACACCGGCTCCATCAGCAGCTCAGCCAAACCCAAACATCCGAAAGGTCTCGATTCGGCCTCCCAAAGGGAGAAGGTGCCCATAAAATCCAATAAGCATCAAGAGCGTGACAGAGGATTTTCCCTCACAGCCCTGGAGCCTTGGTCAATGGCAAGCAGCGGTGGGATGCCCCGGGGTGGGGGGCAGTGCAGGGGTGCTGTGGGGGCCTGTCCTGGCCCTGACGCCACTTAGAAGCAAATGATG
>WHYT01016507.1:83111-140015 GCA_009806455.1 Tetrax tetrax | reverse complement strand
ACCTGGGGAGGAGGAAGACTGGAGGAGGACGACTTCTTTTATGATGGGGATGGGGTTAATCCATGCCTCCTTGGACTCACGCTTGTCTTTGCCCTCCTCAGCCCAAGGAGCCTGGTGAGCACGGTCACAGAGCTGCCGCCTGGCTCTGCCCACGCCGCAGCCAGCGCATGGACCACCAACGTCCTCCGGCTCGCGAATGACGGCAGCGTCCAGAAGAGTCACGGCGGAGAGCAGCGTCCGGACTGTGAGTGTTCCGGGAAGCGCGGGCAGGGCAGGAGCTGCAGCAGTACCCGACGAAATCACGGTCCTGCTCCGTGGGGTTTCCTTAGGGTGCTGGGGGTGTTGGAGAGCTCTGCGAGGCGAAAAGCGAGCCTGAGCTCTGAGCCGCAGCAAAGGAGAGGTACCGCTGGCAGGGTGGGGGAGATGGGGCTGTCTGGGGTGCGCGGGCGAGGTGATGGAGGTGCTGGCGTGGCCCCAGGTGCCCGGGGGGGCAGGAGGACTCTGTTACGGGTGTGTCTGGGTCTGTGCCGGTGTCTGCTCCAGGTGACACCAGCGATGCGGGGCAGTGGCTGGAGTGATGCCAGAGCGCAGGAGCATCCAGGCTCCTGCTGGGACTGCGGGGCAGAGCCCGTGGAGGCCAGGCCAGCCACCGGCCAAGTGGCAAGCAGCGCCAGGAGGCACCTACACCTCCCAAGCATAGGTGCAGTGGGGTCTGTGGTCTGCTCACCGCGGTTTGCTCTCCGCTCTCTGCTGTTAGCCCGTGGCCCTGAGTTCAGCTACACGTGGGGTGGTCTCCCAGGCCCCTGCCCCGCTGCGGGCTAGAGGGGCAAAAGGAGGATACAGGCACTTGATGCTCTCCAGCGAACCGGGGAAGGAGGCTCCTGCAGCCCTCTCAGGCACACGGAAAGCCGCATTTCTCCCCTCAGGGAGAGAGGGGAGCTTGTGCCAAGGGCAGGGCTCTGGACGCAATGCGTGTTGTCGCAGCTGGTAAGGTCCATTGGAAGGGACTTGTTCAGAGCGCGGCAGACACTTGAGAGGCAGTGACCAGGCAGGGCAAACCGAGGGAGGAATCAATCACATGCCTTCCCCGTGTCAGGAACAATCTCCTGCCGTGTCCCAGGATGTGACACCGGCTCCATCAGCAGCTCAGCCAAACCCAAACATCCGAAAGGTCTCGATTCGGCCTCCCAAAGGGAGAAGGTGCTCATAAAATCCAATAAGCCTCAAGAGCGTGACAGAGGCTTTTCCCTCACAGCCCTGGAGCCTTGGTCAATGGCAAGCAGCGGTGGGATGCCCCGGGGTGGGGGGCAGTGCAGGGGTGCTGTGGGGGCCTGTCCTGGCCCTGACGCCACTTAGAAGCAAATGATGGCTTCCCCAAAGAGCACGGGCTGTGGGGAGCTCAGGACCCTCCCAGCATGTGGCTTTCTCAGTACAGCAGCTGCTACACCCCTTCTTTGAATTGTTGTCCCAGGAAAATCCGTGGTGTGTTTTAACCAAGTTGATCTGTTGGGCCACCCTCTGGGCCAACTAAAGAATGTCTTTGTAGCCTTCTGAGGTCACTGAGAAAGAAGAGGCATGTGGTTTTCTGCAGGCTGGCATACTTGGAGGTTTCTCCTTAACATTGAGGCACTGCAGCGGCCTCAGGGAGATTTGGAGATGAGGATGGAGCAGGGCATACATGCATGGAGCATGGCTGTGCACCGGGGATGGCGACTGCGTTGGCTTGAGGATTGAGGTCGTGCACAACCGCAGCCCCATCCCCTTCCGCCGTGCAGAACAGACCCGCTCCAGGCTTCCTCCTGAACAGCCCATGCACAAACAGCAAACCCTACCAACGCAAACCGAGCACGTGGTTTGGTGATGACAGAGACGCAGCGATGCTCCAGGCAGCTCCCACACACTGTAGTGCCAAGGACAGGGAACGGACCAGGAGGAAATTAAATCAGAAGCGCTTGGTATTTCCTGGGTGCTGCATCCAGGGGGATGGGTGAGACAAAGCTTGGTGTCTGCGTTGGGAAGGGAGACCTGAGAGCAAACGGTCCCAGTCCCCGTGGTTGCACGGGGGACCTTAGGGTAGGAGAAACCACTGGGAACCGCCCTGGGCCCTGGGAGGCCTCCACGCCGGCGGAACTGCCCTTCGGACCCACGCGGCACAGCGAGAGCGGCAGCCCGGTCCCCTGGCGCGAGGGCGCAGGGCAGCAGGAGCAGGGCCCTCGCTGGCCGGCCTTCCCCGCCTCCCCACGCCGCGGCAACCGCCCTTCTGGCTCTTTCCCTTAATTGCAGCTGCTTGATTTCTCTCTGGCATCTGGTTTTTATGTAGGTGACACATGTTTGGTTCGAAGGACTTAATTACCTCTTGGGATGCATTTCATTTATTTATTAAGATAGAAATTGGAGTTGTCGGGTTTGCTTTATTTTGCCTTTTTTTCCCCCTTCTTTTCTCCCTCCTCTATTTTGTAAGGAAAGGGTGAGGAAAAAAAATGCACACATCCCTCCAGGATGTGTGTGCCCAGGCTCTCTCCTTTGTGCCGCCCAGCCTCTCCAGAGCTCCTGAGCAGGGATGGGGATGGGGAGGAGTGGTCTCCCTGGCAGGCTGTTGGCACGCCGGAGCTCCTCGGGAACTGGAAGGCGAATCGCGGTGTCGGTGCCAAGCCCGGCTCCCACACTGCTGCCAGGGGAGCTGCTGGGAGGCGAGCGCCACGTGCCAGGTCAGGAGTGGCTGGGATGGGGGGCTTGACCCCCTGTGCGCAGGCACCCACGGTCCTGCCTGCAGCAGGCTACTGAGCAGGCGGGGGGACAAGCCAGGCTACTTGGTGCCTTCAGCCGCTGCCAGCACGCTGGGGAAGCTGTGTCATGGCGGCAGAGACAGCCCTGCTTCTTCCTCTCTGACCTGGGTGTGAGAGGAGAAAAGCCCTGGAGATGTTTGTGCTCATGTTCCTGTGAGGCTCGAGGGTCAGGGCCGAGGACATGCTCCTGTGGTGGAAGATATCCTGGCGTGGTGGTGGACTCCACGGTGGCATGTGGGGACGCTGCAGCTACACAGGGTGTTGGTCTGCGGGCAGGGGTGCCAGCACGTAGCAGGTGTCGTCACAGGAGGCGGGTGGCAGAGCTTAGGGCAGCCTGGCTGCGGGGCTGGATGGGCGTCCTGCATCCTTTGCAGCGTGGCCAGGCAGTGGGCTGGCACCCAGGGTGATGGTCCAGCGGTGCTCAGGAGGGAGGAGCAGCGGGCATCTCCCTGCCCTTCCTGCTGTGGAGGACACATGGCGGGAGCAGAGCGCACTGGTGGGATGCATGGTGCCTCTCTGGTACAAGCCACTGCTGGGTGCCTCTGCGTTCCCGTGTCGTGGGGCAGGCTGGAGATGAAAGGCCAGCACCCAGGCCCTGCCCCTCTTCCCGGCACAAAGGTGTCCCTCCTCACCAGGCCCGGCTGGCAGCCTTGGCTGGGTTTTGCGGTCGGTTGTTTTCCCCAGACTTGGAGAGGACACTTGTGCATGGCCAGGCCTGGTGCATGCCCGCTCCCAGCCCAGCTCCCCGTGAGCAAGCCTTGGCACGACAGCCATGCAGGTGGGGATGGAGGCCCTGAGCGGGACCCAGGGCTGCTCTCCTCCATCTGCTCGCCCTGTGCCGAGGAGCCCAAACCCTTCCTGGTACCCATTTAAATATTAGGAAAAAAATTTTTACAATGAGGGGTGTAGAACACTGTCCCAGGTTGCCCAGAGAGGCGGTGGATGCCCCATCCCTGGAAACATTCCAGGCCAGGTTGGCCGGGGCTCTGAGCAACCTGATCTGGTTGGAGATGTCCCTGCTCCTTGCAGGGGGGTTGGACTGGGTGGGCTTTGAAGGTCCCTTCCCACCCAAACCATTCTGTGATTGTATGATCTGAGAGCAGCTGGATGCTTCAGCACCTTCAAGACGCAGGATGTTGCTCATGGCTGTCTTAAGCAGGGACCTTCTTGCAGTGTCTGCACGGGGCGCTCAGTGAAACCTGTCTTCAGAAAGGGGACCCGGGCCCTCAGCGCTAGTCTGCTTTCATGACCTTTCTTGAAAGTCCCAGAAAATGCGGGCGTGACGGCCTGTCTCTTGCCTTACATCTCGTCAGGGTCTGGTCTCACTTTGGGTGCACCAGCAAACCTGGGGATTGTTTGGTGGATTCCCAAAAGATCTTCATAGCCCAGTAGTGCTGAGTGTCTGGCAAGAGAACTCACTGTTGGGTGTGTGAATTCCAGGGAATTCGGAACCAAAACAGCCCCTTCCACCAGTGGCTGGTAATCCTCCCGCTGCCTGTCGCTGGTGAGAAGCCGGTAACTCAGATTAATTGAAGGAGGCAGGAGAAAAGGAGCCCGGGCCGGGCGTGGCGGGGGAGCAGGGCTGTGTTTGCCATGTGGCTGGAGGGAGCTGCCGGCCCACAGGAGAGTGACGGCAGAGCCTTGTGCCTTGAGGGAGAGAATCTGGGATGGAAAACTGAGGGGGGAAACTGGTTAAAGATGGCAGGGCTCTGAGAAGAGGCAGCTGAGGACTCGTCACTCCTAATGGCTGCCCTTGGTGTGTTGAGGAGAAGCTAATCTAAGGCTCCAGCACTGCTTGTTGACGTGTGCTGCGGGCAGAGCCGGCACGGAGGAGCGGGGTTACCCCAGCTTGGCTCAAAGTCGGGGTCCATCTGGGAGGGACTGAGGGCCCTGCTCCCCTGCAGAGGCTCGCTCCCTCGAGCACGGAAGGAGGTGGCGGAAGAGGAGGGGATGGCGTGTCTTTGCCCTGTCCAGCCCACAGCTGGCCCGTGGCTCGTGCGAGAGGAGTGGATGCCCTCAGCATGTCTGTAACGAAGCGTGCCTGAGGACCCGTCCTTCCCAAAGTGCTGCTTCCGCAGGGGTGAGGGATGGCTGGGGGCCGTGCTCCGAGCCTGGAGAAGCCCAGGACAACACGAGTAACGCGGAGCCGTGAGGCCTAGCACCTGACTTGCAGGCTCCAGCCCTTCTTTCAAAGGGAAGAGGCCTGGCCTGCTCGTGGAGTCAGCATTCCACATCTGCACGTGATGAGCTGGTGGGATCGTTTTGGTTTCTGCAGGCTGAAGGCCGCTGCTGGAGACACCTGTACTCCTGGAAGCGTGCTTGCTTACAGAGTGAGTAAAAGCAAAGGACAGACTTGAAGGCTTGGTGTTTGTGGCCCCAGGCCATGTGTTTTCAAAGCAGTTTCAGTGCCCAGACCTCTACGGATCCATCTCCTGGCTGGCACAGGAGTAGAATAGACCTTCTTCCCTGCAGAGAAACCCACAGACACGGGCTGGTGCCAATAAACGGAGATCCTGATAGCGGTGGCAAACACTGAGTAAGGTGGCTCCCAAAAACTTTGCAATGGAAGAACTTGTACATGAGCAAACATGGGGTTTGTCGTGCTGTGGGTTCCCAAAAGATCTTCATCGGTGTGTCTGGAGAGAGAAGTCGCTGTTGGGTGTGTGAGGCGGGTGCTGGGTGCTGGAGGTGTGCACGTGTGGAGATGCATCTATGGGTTGGGATCGTGAGTAACCTGAACAGCTCGCAGGATGCAATCCCTCCTCCAGGAGAGGGGCAGCCGCGTTCCTGGGGGCTCAGCGCGCAGCCCCCTGTACGGACCAGGCAGAAATCAGCAGCTTGCCCAACACCATACACCAAAAAAAGGAACAAATCCCCTCACTGCGGTGCTCTTCCAGCCCAGGTCCTCTGACTGGCATGGCAGAGGGGCTGCGCAGAAGGCACGGGGCACGCTGCGGCACGCTGCTGTGCGCCTGCGCGGCTCCCATGCCCTCCCCGACACGCTCGGGGCCACGCCGCAGTGGGGCCGCAGCCACGCGCTGGGAGCGCGCTGCTCCCACCGCTTCTCACGGCTCTCGTTCTGCTGCCAGCCAGCCTCCGCAGACCTGGAAACCTTCTTCCCTCTGCCTTCTCCTCCTCTCCGCCCGCTTCCCAGGCTGGAAGAGAGAGCTTAGCTGGGGCTGTCTGTGCCAGAGAGAAGCACAGGAAAATGGGAACGGATGGTTCCTGCTCCCGGCCGGGCTGTCTGCTGAGGAAGCTTTAGCGTTACCTACAGAGCCAGGCTGTGCCGGGGCCAGTCCCAGGGCCTGCCCTGGGCAGGAGGTGCCGGTGCGGTTCTGGAGCCCTTTGCTCTCTCTCCGGCATGGTTGTTTTCCACCCGAGCAGCACTGCAGCACTCGAATGAGAAGGGATTTGCAATGCAGAGAAAAAACCTCCCACCCGCCACTCAGCAGCATGTGGGCTGAGAGCGGAGCTGGGAGCAGCTGCGCCGCTTTGCTTTAACCGCCTGGGCTCGGCAGTGCTCCGGCTCATGCCCTGCGGGCTCAGGGCCTCACAGCGTGTCCTGGGTCAGTCCCGACTCTGGAACCCTGAGCCAGACTCACTGCCCTCCTCCTGGGACCTCTGAGGCGGTGAGCCCCGGCGCAGGGAGCCCTGCCCCGGGACCGTGGGGAAGGTGATGCTCAGCTCTCTGCTGACTCCTTGGTCTGTTTTCCCAGCTTGCTGAGCAGGGACAGGGCTGCTGGCTTCTCTTGGTGCCTTCCTTGGAGCCCTGGGCATGGAAAGCACCACCGAGAGGCTGGAAGAAGACATAAGAGTGAGATTTTTGTGTCTGTGGTCCAGCAGGTCGGTGTGTTAGCAGAGAAAGGGGGTGGATGCTTTGGCGATGAGGCGTCAGAGAGAGGGCCTGGGGGTCTCAGGGGTGTGGCAGGCTGGTCCCGCACTGGAAGGGAGGACACCGCTCCTGCTCCCCTCAGCTCTGGGCAGACTTTGCTTTCCTGCTGGGAAAATGAGGATGGCTGGTGGAGGCTGGTTTGGAAGGGAGGGTGTGTGCTCGGTCTTGGCTGTCCACCACGCTGGGCTGGCAGAAACACAAGCAGGGTAGGTAGGAAGGGGCACCATCCTCAGAGTTGGAAACCGGTGCTGACCACATGTCCTCTCCTGGGAAGGCCACCGCATTCTCTGCTCCCTGGGGAAGCTTTCACGTTACCTGCAGAGAGAAGAAAACCCCCTGCCAGGCACAGAGCAGCTATTTGTGCCCTTCTCAGTCTCTCGGTGGGGCAGGAAAGATTTGGGGGGTCCCAAGGTTGTCCCTTCACTGGGGCTGTGATGAGGGACACCACAGTGCTGCTGCTTTGCACTTTGGGCTGCTGACCCTGCCTCCAGCCTTGAAAAAGTGGGCTGTGGGGGCTTACATTGCTTCCCACAAACTGAGGGTGAACCTGGGATGGTCTGCAGGGACAGGGCTGTACGTGCTTGGCTGCAGCTGCCCCTGGGCCCGGGTGGGACAGGCATCGCTCCCGTGGCACTGACTAACGCGCCCGTCCCCGTCTGTCCTCCCCGAACCCAGCCGAATGCAAGGCCTGAATCCCACCTCTGGGCAGCGGGAGCAGAGAGCGCGCTTCTCTTTTCCGAGCTGTCACGCCGCGCTGTCGCCTCGAAGAGTCAGAGCCTGGCCTGCGAGGAACCCGCTGCCAGCAACTGGGAGCACTGGAGTCCCAGCTGCTGGAGCCACTGAAGGAAGCAAACCATGGCGAGAAAGCCCAGGGAGTGATGAACCAGGGGGGCTTTTGCTGCTCCCCTCTTGGTTTGCAAATGGCTGCTGGGTTGCTTTTGCCCCTCTGTACTGGGCTGTGCTGGGTTTTGGAGTGAGCTGGGTTTCTGGGTGAGCTGGGAAGAAGGCGGCCGTGGATGTGGTGGCTCAGCACGGCGGGGTCTGCGTGGCTGCAATTCGGGGTTGGCGCCCAGTCGCTGGCGGGGAGGTGGCTCCTTCTGGAGAGGCTCTTCCCTGCACTGGCCGGTGCTGCGCTGGAGGCCAGTGAGGAGGGGGCATGGACTGAGATGGTTGCTTTTTGCTGGCGCAAAAGGGAGGAGGAATCACTGCCCCTCCCCGGGGCAGGGTCGCAGGATGGTGGAGTTGCTCTGGCTTGCAAGGGGAGGCAGGAGACCCCAGCCTCCTGAGAGCTGACACCGCCTGGAACCTGACTGGAGGGATGTGTTTTCTTGCTTAGAGCACAACTGTCAATGGAAAAGGCTCAGCACAGCCTTCAGTGCTCGGAAACACTGTGGGCTGGGACATTCTGGGGAAGATTTTTAGCTGCAGCAAAGAAATTTGGCAGCTTGGAAGGAATCTAATCATCCTCCTCCCATATGCTTGGTTCTATTTAAAAGGGAGCATGTACCCGATTCCTTCCGACCAGCACGGTGACATTTCCAGAGTGCGTTTGGAAATAAATTTGGCATCCGCTGTCAAAATCTCAGATTGAGCCCAGTGCAGCTAATTTGGGCTCTGAATGCTGTTGCCTCTGCAGAGCCCCTTTCCCCGCTGGCAGACCCCAAAGGCAGGGCTTGCTCCCTGGCGCAGGCACTGGCTGGGCTTTGAGGGCTGAAGGACACAAGTGATTTGGTCGCTGGCTCAAGCCCCTTTCCAACAACCGCTGGAGCTTGAGGCCGTTCCCGGCTGGGTGGTCGCTCTGTGCCCAGCTCTCCCAAGCCTCCTGGCAGGCACACCAAGGGGCTCCCGCCTGTGCCTCGGGACAGGTTTGAGGGTTTGGGATCAGGTTAAAGCATTCTTCATCCAGGAGGCATCTGGGCAGGACATCATCCTGCTGCTCCAGGCTGATGTGCGCCCTGGAGAAGGGATATTGTCTGAGCCTTTGGTCCCCCTCGAAGGGCTCCTCTGGCTGCCTTGTCCCTTCCTTCAGTCTCACACCTTCCTTCTGCAGCATTTCTGTCTCCATTGTAGTAAGGTGGAACACCTCCAAGCACCCCACCAACATGGTTCTGCCTGCCCGCTGCTGCCCCTGCCCTCCCAGGTCCTGATTGTTGGGAATTTTTTACGCTGAAGGTGATGGAGCACTGTCCCAGGTTGCCCAGAGAGGCGGTGGATGCCCCATCCCTGGAAACATTCCAGGCCAGATTGGCCGGGGCTCTGAGCAACCTGATCTGGCTGGAGATGGCCCTGCTCCTTGCAGGGGGGTTGGACTGGGTGGGCTTTGAAGGTCCCTTCCAACCCAAACTCCTGTGAGCCCCTGCAACTGGTGCTTCTGCCTGTGGCTCAGTCCCCAGCGGAGCTGGGCTCAGGCTGGCGCGCGAGGACAGCACGGGGAGGCAGGTCTGCGTCACGGACCCGAGGGTGCCTGAGCACAGCCCAGGGAAACGTGCGCCTGTGTGCAGCCCGCTGTACCCACGGCTTTGCCAGAACAGATCCATCAGGGCCAAATGAAGAGTGATGCTTGCCCTCGTATCTCTTTTTTGTCGCTGTTGTTCTTTTTAGCATCAGGCTGTAAATTGCCGGCCTCCCCCAGGTGCTGAAATGCTCCCCCCCCTCCCTGGCTGCTGGGAACAGCCTCACCCTCAGGCTGTTTGGGGGTACACAGAGCACAGCACCTCAGCAGCCCCTCCGGCTGCGGGGTTGCAAAGGCCACCCAGGGATCAGTGGCGTGAGCGTGGCAGTCCTCCTGCCAGCCAGTTCAGCGGGGCGAGAGGGAAACTGAGGCATGCTGAGAAAAGTGTGGGTGGCTGAGGGTCACCCGGCAAGTGGCAGCCACCCGTGGGAAGGGCACTGCCCCGGCTGGACACCAGACTTCTTCTGCCCCCTGGGTTGCTGCGCTTGGGAGATGCCATGACTTTCACCTCTGTCTTCCCCCGTGAGAGGTGTGTGGCGGGTGGACAACCCCGCTCCCTTCTGCGGCTGTGACGGCCCCGCTTGTGCCCCAGTGCTCTGCGAGCGGCCGGACGCTCAGAGCCAGGGAGGCTCAGAGCCTGTGCCGCCCTTCCCCTGGCTCCCATCCCAACAGGCTGCCAGGGCAGCCAGGAGCCCAAGCGAGTCCTGTAACTCGGTGCCAGGAAATGAGGAAGGTGAATTCTGCGGGGCAGGTCCATAGCGGTGAACAGAGCGTTTCCTGACTTGCTGGGGCCACCCGAGCTGAGCATCCCTTCAGCTCCCTCACCTCGGGGAGGATCCTGCCCAATCACAGAATCACAGAGCAGTTTGGGTGGGAAGGGACCTTTCAAGGCCATCCCATCCAACTCCCCTGCGAGGAGCAGGGACGTGTCTGCACCGCGGATGTGGCCCAGCAGAGGAGCTGGTGGTTTATCGCCATGGAGCTCTAGGCAGAAGACGTAGGGACAATCCATACGGAGACTGTCACCTAAAATCTCTTCTGGGGAAGGGATTCGTTTAGCTCAGAATGACTTTGTTTTCAGCTGCAGCAGTGCTGGGCATGGGTCTGTTCCTGAGGAGTGCTGGAAATCCAGAGATAAGAATCAGGATGACTTTAGCGTGGGCCATCTCTGCTCCTGGGCCAATAGCCGCTCCCGCTGCAAGCCCAGCAGGGCTGAGGTACCTTCCAGGCAAAACACGCCCTGCGTCCCCTCCAGCCCTGGGTCAGGAGGGAGGAGGGCTGGCTGGGACAGACACCGGTGGGAATCACACACCTTCCCAGCACAGAAGGAGAGAGGGGAGAGCAAAATCTGGGAGGGGCACACAGCAGAAGAGGAAAGGTCTGGCTGGCCTGGGTTATTTAAAAGGCCTGTGAACAAATGGGTGACAGATGTGGTCTCCATGGCAACCCACAGCTGGCTGGGCAGGAATTAAAGGGCATCGCGCTTCAACGGCGTGTCAGCATCTCAGATTCACCTACTGCTAGTAACTCGGGTAATTAGAGATGCACTTGAAAATGGGCAGATCCAAACACGGTCTTGCTTTACCCCCTCTGGAGATAAGCAAACACAAAGAGAATCATCCAAAAGCCTTCTCTTCCACCAGAGTCCCGTCTCCCAGCAGCGTGCCTCCGCCGTCCGTCCCCAGGCACCGAGGGCGGTGGATGTGAGCGGCGAGACCTCCTCTGTTTGTTCTCTCAGCAGCTCGCCGGAGGAGGAGAGCCGCTGCTGCCAGCGCGCACGGCTTCCGTGTTTTGCGCCGTGGTGTTCGGTAGACCAGTGGCTCGCGAAGAATGCCCGGGTGCAAGCCACGCAAATTAGCTGCAACGGGTAGTGAGCAATTAACAGCAGGTGTAACTGTGCACCATCGCACACGGGCTCTGCCCCACGGCCCGGGCTTCCCTCACGGAAAGGACCCAGATCTGAGGGATTCCTTCCACCGGGGAGGTTCGTTACCGACGGCTGCTCCGCTCTGAACGAAGGCAGCTGGAAGCAGAATGTGTCCCATTTAAACTGACAAAGGGACTTCATCAATGTAAGGAGGAAACAAATGGAGGCCAGCCTCTCCTCTGAAAAAATCTTTTGCCTGTTATTACTATAATAAGTCTCCAAGTCATGTGTCTGAAAGGGCTGAAGGGAAAAATCTATTTTTCTCCCTGTTTTTTTAGGCTGCTGCCTGTGTGACAGTCACTCTGCAGTCGCTGTGCTGGCTTCTGCGTAGAGGTAGCCAGTTTTTCCTGTTGTTTGTGTGGGTTTTTCACATGGCAACAGCAGAGAGAAAATCTTTTTTTTTTTTTTTTAAGAAGCAGCAGCAAATGTGGTTGTAAAAAGCAACTCAGATTTGCAAGGAAGAGAGGGGAAAGGGGCAGGAGTGCAGCCATCAAGGTACCTCCGTCCTCTCTCCATCTGGGGAACCGCTGCCGCGGTTGTGCTCTCTCAAGCAGCCGGACCTGGGGATGTCACCATCACCGTCGGCTCCAAGGATGCCCAAAAAGAGACCCCAGCCTAGGGCTGCCTGGGTGGGCTCCTGATGGCCAAGGCAGAAGCAGGGCAGCCTGAGGCTGAAATTTTGCAGGGAGGATCTGGAGTTTGGGTGCCTCGGTCCCCAGGCATCCCTTCGGAAATCTGGGATAGCAAAGGGAATGGGAGGGTCTGGCTCTGCCTGGGCCCCGCGCGCAGTGCAGCCCTGCCCGGCCCACGAGGGCCGTGAACGCCCTCGCTGTGCTCCCTCCCCAGTGTCCCCGCTCCGGCCCTGGCCGCGGCGGGAGGCCACGCGCAGGCTGCAGGCCGCCCTCCTCCCTTCCCAGCAGGCTGTAAGAGCTCGCCGCGCTCCCTTCCGCGGTCCGTCACATCGCTCCCACGGCTGGGGCATGCGTCACTTTTTTTCCCCTTCTTCACACGACTGCCCTTTAGATGTTTATAAAGTGTTCTGGTGTTCCCCCTCAGGTATCGCCTTCCTAGGCTATACAAATTAAATTCCTTTAGTCTCTGCCCATAAGTCATCCTCTGCAGCCCTTGGATCAATTTGGCTGCTTTGCGCAGGATGTTTTTTCCCCTTTCTGTGCGCGATGTCTCTCTCCCTGTAAAAGCCACGCTGGGTATTGTAGGGCACGTTTACTACCACAGCGTGAAAACAGGATTAGGAGCTCTTTTGTCCAGTGAAGGATCGTTCTGGGCTCACACTTGCAAACAAGCCGCCTTTCGACAGGCTGGCAGCTCACTGCCGCATTCCCACCCGCGTGCTGTGAAAAATTTGGTCATTGACTGCTCTGCAGCCGACCCTGTGCTCGCTTCTCCCTTGCTCTGCGCCCATCGGGAAATCCTGCCTGGATCTCCCGGGATGCCCTCTTGGCTCGGGGTGGCCACCCGGTGCTCCTCGGCCTGTGGCTTGTGACAGCCCCTCATCCGAGCCCTCGCCAGCGCGCAGCGGGGCACTGCCCTGGGAACGTCCCACCTCGGGCACAGTGGAGGCTTCTCCAGCTTGGTGACAGGGGCAGCGCTCGGGGCCTTTTTATTCTGCGGACACTTGGCTGTGGCAGAAGAACGGACAGGGAGGAAAACGTGTTAACATCGCCTGTGCTCTGCGGTGCGACAGAGGCCACACTGGAGCAGTAACAAGAGCCTGACAGAGGGTAAACTCATTCACACAGCAGCTACGTTCTCTTTTATTCACATTTTCCCCTGTAAAATTAGATTTTGTCTCCGGCTGGTGCTACTTTTTTACGTTCAGTGTAAAGCTAAGCGCTTACCGTGTGCTGGTGGGCGCCCCAAAGCCATGGGGCAGGGGTCGCAGAACCTGGCTCCCACCACCCCTCCCAGTCTGCTGTGGTGCCTACGTGTGGTGGCGGAGCGACCTCGTGGGAGAAACGGCTGTAAATTTGGGAGTTAAGAGTTTCTTAGTTCCTGCCGCCGTGTTTGGGGGTTTGTCCTCGTATTTTGTCAGGCTGTATGTTCACCCAGAGCTACTCCTTGGGGGCAGCTGGCGTGCTGGGGTGCAGTGAGCTGCGTCAGGGCTCAGGGCGCTGTTACGGAGAGAAGACAGACGAGCTGTGCCGTGCATCCAGGTGGTGGGTTTGCAGCTGCCATGTTGCAATCCTTCCTCCTGAAGGATTTTGTTCTTCTCCCTTGATCTCTCGCTTGTACTTCTCCTGACCTCTCCTCCTGTATGCCAGCTTGGGCGTCTCTCTTGGTCATTGCCTACAGTTTGTCTTCTGGGGTGGTGGTGTCCGAGATCTGCGTAAGGATTGAGGAGGATCGCTCCGTCCTTGAGCATCCCGCATGCCTCCCTTCGCCCGCGTTGCCTACTGGTGATCGTAACCTCCCCGCCGAGGGCTGGCGGGGTGTCGGTGCAGCCTCAAACGCCTCTGGCTGTGCCAGGCTCTGCGAGCTGCAGTCACTGCCGGGGCGGCGAGGCAGGAGGAGGTCGCGTGGCTTCAACGGTGTCAGGGGTGTCTGAAAAGCAGGGGTCTCAGCGTGACACCGTGGTTGGGAGGATCCCACAGCTCCTGTGAGGTGGGGAGGCCTCCCCAGCGTCCCCGTGGAAGGGGCTGGTCCCTCGCTGGCCGCGGGTGATGGCAGGCGTTCAGCGAGTCATTTGAAACGGCGCCATGTTACCGTCTCTCCTTCAACCCAGGCATCTCCATATGTTTCATCTTGGAAGGGCTGACATTAGGAAGCATCTCACGAGACGTGATGAGAGGATTGCGGAGGTCGAGTTAATGATGCATTTCCCTTTGCAGCTTCCCTTTAAGCAAAATCTGGCTGGGGTGAGCTGCCTGAACAGGCGGGGACCCGTGAGTGACAACGCACAGACCAACTTGTATGGCTTGTAGTGTTTTTCACAGCATTAAAGTTAATTAAGTACTAATTAACTGAAACACTCTGAAGTACCCTGTCATAGCAACCTCGTCTATTGGAGCCTCCCTGATTTTTGTTCACGTAAGTTCACATGTTACAGCGAGGCAGTCTGCTCACGGATTCACTGCAGCTTCATGTGCATGCCCAGCCTGCCTGCAGGCTGGTGGCTCGGGTGGGAGTGTGGCCCCAATTCGGGAAGGGAATCGCTTGTGTTTGTAACCGGAGAGTTGTGCTGAGCCGAGTGGAAATGACGCACGTGCGTGGGAGCCCACCACGGCCAGTAAAGCACGCGTAGGGTGCCAGGGACCTGCCCCCGGGCAGGACTCAGCTCTCCTCCAGCGTGGACCCCTGGGACCCGCCGGGGTTCGGCGGAGGAGCGGGTCCCCACACCTCGGGTGGGAAATGCGCAGCAGCCGCGGCGTGGGCACCGGGTGCCCATGGGCCACGCAGCCCTGCCTCGCTCCTGCACGGGGCTGTCCTGCGTGTTCAGGACTGCTTGGATCCGGGTGCTTTCATCCTCTTTTCCCTTGAAGGGGAAAATCTCTACGGGATTTGTCCTCTCTTAAATCTACCGCAGCAGCAACCTGAGTCTTTGCTCTGCCTTGGTGCTTCTCTGACTTCCCCTCGCTGTCTGGTCACATTGAATTTGAAGGGTTCTTTTGATGTCTCTGTTTAATTCAGTCAGGTGATGCTAGAGAGGCTTTCCGCCTGCCGGAAAGCGAAGAGTTACCCCTTTAATGTCTGTGCGAGCCTTTGGGAAGAGTGGAGTTGGGGAGGTTAATCATGAAATGAAAAAGCCACTCTTTGCATTGGCAAGGTTGGTGAAAAAGGGAAACCATTAAATAACGGGAAAGGCAGCCGCTCTGGGGCAGGCAGAGAACTGGGGGAGCACGTGTAGGTTTGGAAACCTAAGAGCTGCTGCGGAGGACAGCGAGGAGCAGCGATGGTCTGTTTGAGAGCTCCTCGAATTGACTCCGACCGCTGCGGCAGGAGTTTCTCCCGGAGGTAGGGCAGGCGGGTCGTTCCTGCCATGCCAGACCTGAATCCAGCTCTCTGGATTTCAGGGTTGCGGTTCAGCCTCTCTAGTTTTCTTTCCGGGCACTGGTGAGTTTCTTCTCCAGGGATATGAGCAACGTGAAATCTTTTTTCCCAAGCTCTTGCGAAGCTGTCGGCATCAACATGAGAGGCGCAGCATAGGAGCAAGGAGCAGGAGCCCGGATAGCTCGGCTCCTGCCAGTGCCGAGTGCCCGAGCATCCAGGCAGGGCAGAGCGAGCCCAGGCATCTGCAGAGCACCGCGCACAAATACAGCATCGCCAAAATGCTGCCCGAAGGGAGAATCCCTGAGAGGGACAATTGGTCTCCATCCCTTCGAACAGCGCAATTTAACCGTTCTTTGTGTTTATTCAGACATAAAGCATCACTTTACAAAGCGGGAGAGCAAGAGCACATATTGCTATGCATGCTTGAGAGAGAATAGATTTTCTGCAAGACTGGCAAAGGATAATTCCCAGTTTAGCTGTTATAAGTGATACGTGGCCATCCCAGCTTCTCCCCTGGTGCGCGCAGCGGCCGTGGGTGCGCCTGGCCGTGGTCTCCTCCCCGTGTAGGCACGCGCTCTGGCCCGGTGCGCTTTGTTTTCCAGCTGCCTGGAGGAGGTTTGTCTGTCCCGGGGTGTGCATCGTCTCGGACACCTCCTTTGGGAGGACACTGCCAAGGCTCGGACCTGGGGAAAAAATGAATTTCCATAAATACCAGGGACTAGGAGGGGGCGGTTACTGGCCAGCACAAAATGGAGGCTGCTCCCAAGCAGACCGCTGCTGCCCATCTGCACCGCGGCTGCCATGTTCTCTGCGGACACGGCACGAGGGCTGGCGTGTCGGAGCCTGACGGCACAGGGCCACCAGCCTGGGTCGGGCCCTGGGCAGCACGGAGGGTGCTGGAAAGGGCGGCTCTCCACGGGTCAAAAAAGCCCATTTAGTTTGAGAGACAGAAACTGTCTGACACTAATGCCAATAAATTTTACAGGCATCTAAAAATTTAATCTGAGTTTAATCTCCTTTGCCAAAGCCACGAGCCTCTGATAAATATTTTATTTTCCTCTGTGTAAAGAGGCTTTGGAACAATCAAAGCAAGCCCTCTTCTCCATCGCGCCCCAGCAGCGGCACGGCCGCGGCGGGTCCCCGGCTCAGGCGCTCCCCGGCCCCCCGGGCCATGCAGCAGCCGAGCACGGGCCGGTCGCTCACTGCGCTCTGCGTTGTCTTCTTGAGCAACCTGCGAAAGCGGCCTCCGTAGAGAATGAGAGCTGTGCTGGCTGTAGCGGCATCTGAAGAAGGAGGGGAGGCAGGCGTGTGAGAAGGTCACTGCTTTCTCTTCCGAGAGTGCATTTTTCCATCGATGAAGGAATTTGCCACTTTCCTGGTCATTTGGAGACTGTGCTTGCAGCACAACGGCATGCTGTGTTCGACACGCTTCGTCGACACTTTCTGCCCTCCTCCGAGTGGGAAATTTTAGCGAGGATTTTTTTCAACAGCCATTGCAGTTTATGGGAAATGCAGCAGCAATTAGAGATGCCATAGGTGGGATGTCAGACAGGGAGAGCTCTTCCCACCTTGCTAAAGCAGGGAAGAGCTTTCTGTGGACTCGCAGCCAGGGCTCCCGACCTGACAAATGAGCAGCAGCGGCTGCAGGAAGATGAACGTGAGGGAAGCAAGCTTTCCCAGGGAAAGGCGCCTGGGCCTGGCGGAGCCTGGCCGAGTTATAATGGCTTTCTCATGGAGCAGAGAAATGATCCTGCCACGAAATCTCCGTAGAGGGAGTCCATGAAAGTCCACTCAGTGCACAGGGATGGAAAAGCACGTCAGCTCGCACAAATCCACTCACCAGCGAGGACAGCGGGAGGGCCGGCAGCGTTTGTGTTGGCAGAGAGCAAGGCAGGAGGGGTCTGGGGGAAACAAACTGGGACCTGAGCCCTTCTGCTGCGGAGTCATTCAGCTGGCCTGCGCTTCCCAGGCCTCCCCATCACCCCTCCGCGGGGGAAGCCACCTCCACCAACACGCTCTGCGGCCAGGCAGAGGGGGACACGGCTCCTGGCCCGGTGCGTGGGGCACGTCAGGGGGAAATCAAGTGCCTTCCGCTCGCCCCGTCGCCAGGCTGCTGCTGAGAGGAGGCTGTGACGGATGGGTGGGTGGCAGGGACGGGTGGTCACTGCTCCCACCCATCGGCCAAACTCAGCGGCGTGGAGAGTGAGCAAGGCGGCTGGGTTGGGAGCCTGCAGGCAAACCAGCAACCCTGCTCGCAGTCCCGCGTTCCACCATTGACGTTCCTCTCTCCCCGGTTGCCCGCTCTCAGCCTCCACCGGCGATGCCCCCAGAGCCGTCACAGCTCTCAGCCTGGTGACAGACCCGTGGCACCCACGGGCGAGCCAGGCAGGTTGTGAGGCTGAGCCATCACCCCGGTCCATTGGCTGGGTTACCGCAGCGCCCGCTGCCGCCCCTCCGTCCGCGCCGAGGCAGGTGTTGTGCCGTGCTCCCCTTGGCCTTGCCCTGCAGGGAGGAAAATCAGTGGGTGCATTAAGCTGTGTGCTGTTAAGGCTTTTTTTTTTTTTTTTTTTGCAACTCTTTTTTTTTTTGGCTCTCCAGGACAGTGCTTGTAAAAACAGCCATAAAGAAGTTAAAAAGCAATGTGCTGGCTCAGAGGAGTCGTTCCGTGTCCTTATTAAGGATCCACAGCACTGGAGCCGTAACAGTGCTTGGCGCTCAGAGGGCACCTTTCATCCCACGAGTTCAAGTCACTTTACAAGCGCTAATGAATTAAGCTTCATAACAGCCTCGCATGCAGAGCCTCGCAAACGAATTATTCATCTGTTCTCACAATATAGGCATTAAATAATAATAATAAGCTGGTTAATTCTGTCTCTCCTCTGGTCTGGGGGTTGTCTCTGGGCTGGTATCAGTTCCTTCCCATTTATCCAGCGCTAACGTGCAGGGCTGGGTGAGCAGGGGTTTGCCAGCGTGTTTGACAGTCAGCCCGCGTTAGGGTCAGAGCAAACGTATGGCGGGGCTTCTCCTCTCAGCTCCTCTCCGCTCCAGCCCAGCACTGAGCCGCAGGTCCTGCCGAGGGCCGAGCGCTCACCCTGCCCCAGATGAGCTCTCAGCCACCGCCTTTCCTTCCGTACGTGAACAGCCCAGTTAACATCCAGGGAAACGCACCTTCCAGCAAACTCAGCATCTTCTCTGAGGTTTTCCTGGCTGCAGGTTGAGTCACCTGGTGCTTCAGGGGATGAATCCTGGAGCAGGCAGCAGGCGTTGTGCTCACGAAGAGGTGCAGGAACACTGAATTGGTTCAAACGCTTGAGTTAGTTAAGTTAAGCACGTTCGGAAGGATCCCGATCCATCAGGCTGGATGAACAGTCTGTTCAGGTGTTGCCCTCAGAAAGTTGAGGCTGTGTGCAGGATTTCCTGGGGCAGCCCTGAGAGGCGGAGGGGGAGTTAGAATCACAGAATCTTAGAATAATTCTGGTGATTGGTTAGGGTTGGTTTGGTTTGGACCAAAACAGAAAAAGTGACATTTCTCAGTCAAGTAAAACCAAAAATGCCACTCTGAAGTGGGGAAACTGAAGACCCTGGGGCTCCTGGGCACGATCTGATCCTCTTGCTCAAGCTCATTTTCTTTTAATTTGTGAGGCTTCAATGTTAAAGCCCAAAACCTTGCCATTTCGAAATGGCTCACGTAATGTTGAAAAGAAAAAGAGCAGCTCTTCCAGCACACCTGCCACAAAAGTACTCACTTAAAAACGATAAAATGCTTTTCAAATTGAGCCTCCCCTCCCCCATTTTTGGCCAAAGCTTTTCACCTGGTATTTGATAGAAGCAACGAGGTTTAGGCTCTCAACACCAGATCTCTCCCTCGGTCAGGGCACGCTATAGAAAGACGTGGCCTTGCCTTTACCTTCCTGGAGGGACTTGCAGAAATACTGGGGGGCTGAGAGAGAGAGGGGGCCAGCTGGTGGGTCAGGCAGAAAGTCCTTGGCCTAATTCCTGAGCTCCAGAAGGGTTGTGTTGGCTCTGGGAGGAGCGAGCTGGATGCAGGGCGGGACATGAGTGGGCATCTCTTCCAAGGAATTCTCTCCATCTCTTGCAGAGAAATAACAAATTGTCCTGACTCACTTGTCAGGATTGAGTCACTGGTACAGGTGAGGGTGACAGCAACCACTGGAAAACTGCCCCAGAAATCCCGAAGCAAGGTGCCCCCTGCCCTGAGTCCGTGCCAAGCCAGCAGAGAGCCTGGCGCTGATGGCACCGGGCACCAAGGCTGTGGCACGCTGGTGGCCAGAGCCACCTGCAAAGTGACCTAGAGCCGCGGCAGACCTCTCGCACCCCGAGCGAGGCTCAGGCTGTCTCCCCATGGCATCTCGTGCAGTCCCCGGGCTGTAAAGATGGATATGCAGGTGTACATCTGTGTGCTGCCTGCCCCGTGCTGCCCATGGGGACATGATGTGTCCCCTGCTCCATCCCTTGGGGCAGTGCATCCATGGGGATGGGGGTTACCCCAAAAGCAGTCATGGCAACTGTGGGGGGGTGCCTGCCGTCTCCCAGGAGGGTGGACAGCCCGCGCTGACAGCGGTGTGGCACGGCCAGCCCTCTGTGGCAATGGGAGAGCACCCGACAGCCACGAGATCCACGCGGTCCTCCCTTCTGAGGGCACTGGATGTGGTCCCTCCCATCCATAACGGGGTGTCCTCCCGACTCCTGGCGCCCATGGCTCATATTTGGGCGGTGATTATAAGGATGCCGATGATGAACTCATTGCTATATTCATTTGTCTGAGTGCTGAGGTCACCATCTTCACACTGACAATAATTATAGCAATGAACACAGAATAAAATAAATCTCCAGCTCAAGCCTAAGTCTAGAGGAAAAAAATCCCAGGAGCTGTCTCTTTTGCAAGGATGTGAGATATAGAAACGCTCACTGCCAGGGATCTGCCATTTTCTCCCTGTGATCTGGAGAACACAAGTGTGGAACGTGCTCTGCACAGTGTCTGAAGGGAGCGGCACGCCAGGGTTTGAATTCACACGGGGCTCATGCTGCCAGACCCGGGCAGCAGCAGATCCCGGAGGCAGGATGGCCCCTGCCCCGGCGCTGGGGGTCGGGGACGGCAGCCCTTCCGGCACCAAAGCCTTGGCTGCGCCCAGGCGCTGCGGGATTGCTGACTCAGAAAAATACCGGCACTGAGGAGTCAGGGCGGAGCGGCAGGCAGCTATGCTGGAGGGGTTAGCAATTGCTTCCCGCCTCCAGCTCCTTGCTGGGAATCCCAGCTCCCAGTAGCTGTGGCAACGTTTTTGCTTCCCACATGACCTTGGACAAGTAATCTTTCCTCTGGGGCCCACTCCATCCAGGACAAGGATGCTCCCCTCGTTTTTAATCCTCATCAGGACCCGGCAGAGCAGGCGCTGGGGCTGAGCCGCCCGCTCCGCGGGGCAGCCGTGGGGGGAAGCAGACGTGTGCCCGTGGGGCCGCACGTGAGGATATCGGCTGGGGCGCGTCTCGCACCGCGGTGGCAGTGCTGCCAGCTGGGGCTGGGCACCACCGCTCTGCCCCACGGGAGCACGGGGCAGCGTTCCGGGAGCGCTGGGGAGCAGAGCCCGTCCCTCACGGCGTGACCTTGCCTGCTCATTTCTGTGGCACTGACCGGAAATCAAAATTATTTCTGTGTCATTCTGAGCATAAAAAAAAAGGCATTAGGAACCGGGAGCAGTGTGTCAGCAAAGGGATAAATGTGTGTGGAGATAGCATAAGATTAATTACAGGAGCAACAGCTACGATGGTTAATAAATCAGCTCCCGTTAGCAGAGTACCCGTGCTCCTGTAACTATCCACCGTTCTCAAGCTGGGATGAATGAACTGGCTAATTGTTTGCCGTGCTGCAAAGCAATCTTCAGGGAGCAGTGCATTGCATTAAATGAGTCAGCTCCGTGCTGGCAGGACTGTGATCAAATATTGTAATATTTAGCTGGCCAATTTCTACCCAAGCTCGGTGTCAACGGGGAAGGGTGTTGCTTTCGTCAATGTAGAAAGACAGACAGGCATCAGATACTGTTTGTTTCCTGATGAGCGGAGGTCTGGCAAAAAATGGGATCATTTCACTTGTCAGTGCACTTTTGAAATGAGTCATGTGTGTCTCAGCGCTGCTTCCAGAAACTTAACTGAAAGTCCTGGTGTCTGTTGTTGTAAGGGGAGAACCATATGCTGTCGAAAGACATGCCTTGTTTTTTATAGTCCAGGAGGTTTGTAAGAGCACCAAATCCCAACTGCCGTGGCAGTGCATTCAGAGAGCAGGAATAGGAATAAATCTGGGAGCCTTTGCTGTAAGGAGATCAAAAACTTGACAATGACAACAATAAAAAAGGAGAGACTGTTTGTGAAAACATGGCTTCGTTGTGCTGTTTGACAGTGTAGGTAATCACTGCTGACTGCTCAGCTTCAGGGAAAACGGCTGCGGGACTGGTGCCTGTGATGGGACGCCGTCAGTCGTTCGCGAGGTGCTTCTGCTCTGGCAACCCAGGCTGCTGGCCCCACTTTGAAAATCCTGGTTAATCATCCCATGCCATCCCATTCATCCTTTCTTCTTATTATTTGCAAAGCTCTCTTGGCTGGAAAACAGTCAGTGAATAACACGCTGGGAAACAAACAAGCCTCGTGATGCCGGTCTCCGGCAGCGTCAGCAGCTGAGCCGAGAATCCGCGGGGCGCAGTTATGAGAACAGGGCTCCCGGGATCCTCGTTTGAAAGGGACTCCCTCCGCGGCCGTGTCATCAAAGACCGCGTGCGATGGCACGACGGAGGCTTGCTCAGGCAGCCTCTGCGAAATGATTAAGCGAAAGCAAAAAGCCTGGCAGGTCGGCGCTGCTGGTGGAAGCTGCGTTGTCTGAGGGGAGCCAAGGGGAGGCCGAGGGTGTTTGTGCAGCGTCAGCCCGCAGGGACCAGGACCTCGTTCATCTGCTGGAGATGTCCGCAGGGACAAGCGCCACAAGTCAGCAGTAGCTCACGTTGTGTGGCTGTGACATTGCAGAGCATTAGCAGTTGGGTTACTGAGGTTCGCTCTTTGGCCTTCGGTGGGATTTCTCTTTGGACAGACTGCTACCAGCCCTGTCGCTTGCGTGGGGACGCCAGCACGGCCCCACACCTCTCCTGTGCCTCCTCTGCCCCCGGCTTCACATTTAGTTCCTTGCTTCTGCAGCAAAGCACTTAAACAAATGCCGAGTGTTAAGTATCTGCTTAAACCCCAGCACGACAGCACCCATTTAAAGCAAATACCCGCCTGGCGTTTTGGGATGGAAGGGGCAGTTTCCCAAGCATGGGAGCGTGCGCTGGACTGCTGCATCCCCGACCGGCTGGAGCGGGGAGGGCTCTGAGCCTGCGGCAGGACGCTGTGAACAAGGGGGTCCTGGCACAGACCTGCTGTCGGCGGGACTGCGGCAGACGCAGCAGTGAAATAGGAACAGCCCCGTCCGAAGGGGGAACCCGCAGGAGCTCAGCCCTTCCCCAGTTCCGCATGGCCCTCTGATACACGTGCCACGTGCTACGGCAGCGCATGTCAGACGATCAATTGCCTGTGGCAGAATAATACGATACATGTAACTAGAACACGGGCTTCCTATTTCGGTACATTTCTTCCTTCTTTTATTTCTTTCTCTTTCTTTTCCTCCTTTTGCATGTTTATCAGTTCAGAAAACCTCATTTTGCCACAAAGATGGCCAAGACACCTGCAGGGCTATTCACTGAAAATTGTCCAAGGGTCTGCGAAAATGAATACAATCAACGGCTGAAATGGGGGAAACTTGGCCAAAGTACTGTAACTTCAAAACGGGGTGATAAAATTGAGTGCAAGGTGCTCCTTTCGGTGGGCACAGGTGGGACGTTAACCCCAAACGAACGCTCAGCCCTTGGAGGATGTTTCGGAGGGCCCATCAGAGTTGGCGCCTGAAGCGAAGGTGCTGAGCTCACTGTGGGTACAGTCGGCCTCTCGCCCTGAACGGTTCCTGGGAGATCTTACGGGAACAAAAAGGCTGCTGTGTTCCAGGGCTGTAATGGGAGACCCAACCAGTAGGGAAAAAAACGTTGGATTTTTTTCTACCTTTTTTTTCGTGTGAGGCAGAGGAGTAAAATTTCACCTCTGAAAGAGCGATCCTGCAAGAACCCAGTGCTCCGTGAAGGTGGTGGGGCGTCCCGGAGCGTGCTTTGCAGACTGAGTGGCGACCGAGCAGAGGAAAGGGTCACAAAAGGCTGGCCTGACCCACGGGGCACAGCGCTGTGATCCGCGGGCTGCTCTCGAGGCCGTGGAAGGTCAGCTGTCTATTAAACGCACAAATAAAGCGGCTGCTTTGGAAGCCATTCGCTCGCGCCACAGACAAAATGTGGGTATGTCCTGGACACAGATCAGAGCAGAGGTGGGAAGAGCGTCTCTCAGAGCACTTCCTCCTGGAGCGGCATCGAGCTGCAGAATTTGTTTCCAAGTTCTGCAGTGGGCTCCTCGGCAGCACGAAAGGCAGGGCAGGGTGGGACAGGGCTCAGGCTGCGCCTCGCCGGGATCCCTGCTGCGGGGCTGTGTCCTGGCAGGGGACGGACGTCCCGTTCTGTCCCAGAGCCAGCGGTGGCCGAGGGCGAGGCAGCGGGAGGAAGGTGCCCAGGCTGCATTTGGGCAGGGGCCTCCGTAGCCTCCCCTTCGTCTCAGCCAAGTCCTTGGCAAAGCCACCCCTGGAAGGCCCTGGCTACCGTGCTGGGCTATCAGATTTTCACAAATCTATCGTTCTTTGTGGAAATCACACTCTTTCTCCTCCAGAGCTGGGAAAGCAGGGCTGGAAGAACGCTTTTGCTCCCTGCCTCACACGTGAGAGCAGCAGGTGCACCCGCAAACTCAGGGCCATGCAGGAAAAGCAGGTTTTTAATCCTTTGATAGGTCTTTGATTCCAAATTTATGTATATAAATATATATAGCATCATGAGTCATGACAGTGCTCTGGGAGCACCGGAGGACGGTGAAAAGCGTGTCTGACCACTGGCTAATTTGAAGATGTGCCCCTGTGCCAGATGTTTGCTAGTGCTGTCCTGTCCCAGTGGCTCGCAGGGATTTGGGGGCTCAGCCGCTGTCAGCAGCCAGCCTGCTCCCTCCCTCGCACCAAACCGCAGCCCGACAACGGCCCCAGACGGCTCAGCCTGCCCTGTTGCCTTTCCTTGTAAAGCACCACACCGGTTTTAAGCTGCAGAAATGACATTTCTGAAATGACCAAGCATCCGCTCCGTCCATCCTTTCTCTGCAGAGGGAAGCGTCCACCTCGGCTCGCACAAGGGCCGGCCCTGTCTCGGCTCGTGTTCGCCCCTCTGTGTGGTAGCTTTTGGCAAAACCACAATGGACGTGGTTGCCCGTATTGAAGGCGCACCAGTTGACGTTCCTCCTGCCCCGGCGCCTTGAAAGCCGCGCTGCCCTGCCCGGCGCAGGAACGGCTGTGCTCCTGCAGAGGTGAGTTACAGCGACGCTGAGCATGCGGGTGGGAGGAAGGCACGCCAGTCTGCTCCGCTGGCACCACGCAGAGAAGGAGGGCCTCTTCTGGAGTAGATGTCTGCAGGTGCTGAGTTAAATTCCCAGAGACAAGCAAGCAGATCCATGGGAGGCATGTTTTAGAGATCCGTCTTGTATCCGGAAGCAAAGCCAATTGCCAATGGCAAAATGGCAATGCCAAATAAGCCAATTTCTGCCTTTGGTCAGACAGGCGTACAGCTGCACTGAGGTGGTGGGGGAGGTGGCTGTTGCCCCTTTGCCTGCCAGATTTCGGCCCACGTCCGGCTGCTGTGGCGAGCCCAAAAGCTGCGAGGCCCCGCACGGCAGGCAGGCAGCTCTGTACGGCAGAGCAGTCGGTGCCGTTCTGCGTGTCCCCCCGTGGCTCCTTGCCTCCGCCAGCAGCTGCGAAAGCTCTGCAGAGACCCGCAGCAGAGCACGTCTTGCGGTGAGGGGGGTCATTCTCACCCCTAATGAAGACGTGGGGGCTGCCCTGGTCCCTCCAGGAGCACCCAGCGAGGAGCTTTGCTCCCGTTCAAGGGCAAATCAGTGAAGTGGCCAAGCGCAGCTGCTCACAAGCTGCTGCCAGGCGATGCTCGGCATGTTTGGACAAACCAGATGGACACGGTTGGTAGAGAACAGTCATTTGCCCATGTCGCCAGGTCTCTTTCTCTCACTTGTCAGTTAGTGCCTACATTTTATGGTGCGCGGAAAACCTCAAGTCTGTCAAGAAGCTGCTGAAGGAAGAGGTCTTGTGAAGGTCATAGCTGATTGCTTTCTTTGCTGTTTGCTAGTGGTGTATCTCCCCAAGAGCTTCCAGATGACATTCTTGCCCTTCGCCATCTTTTGGGGTGAAACACTGCAAAAAAACCCCACAGGCTACAATGGCTCCTTTCTCCTTATTAATTGTTTCCCCTCCTGCAGCTGACATATACACAGCCCAGGGTAAAGGTTTAGTGGGCCATTTGCTGAAGGATCTCCGGGTCCTGCTGACATGATTGCTACGTGGATTTGTGTAGGAGACCTGCGGAGGCAAAGTCTCCAGGAGAAACCACCTGGAATGAAATTCCTGCTCCATAGAGAGCAAGACAAAAATAGTGCATGTTCTGGGTTGTTGCAGCCGGAGCTGATTAGCTGTGTAATGTGTAGTGGTCTAAAACAACAGCACACCCCTTTATTCTAACATGGCAGAGTCTTTTCCTAATGGCAAACCCAATGCATACAGCGCACACTGTCCGCACCACCGTCAGCGGCGTGCTGTGCCGTGACACCCAAGCCGTCTGCGCCCGGCCCTCAGCCACCCGGAGAGCTGGGGACTGAGCGTGGCTGGGAGCCGGTGCCATGGGATGAGCTGGCTCCCAGGGACAGCTGGCCCCCACTGCTGGCATCCGGCAAGGCCTGACAAATGGCACTGCTACCGGATGGCTTTCCGTGCGCGTCTTGGGGGGTTATTGCAAGGAGCCCAAGGACAAGAAACTCTTCAGCAGGGCCTGGTGTGACAGGACGAGGGGTAATGGTTTTAAAATAGAGGGAGGCAGATTCAGACTGGAGATAAGGAAAAAATTTTTCACACTGAAGGTAGTGGAGCACTGGATGCCCCATCCCTGGAAACATTCCAGGCCAGGTTGGCCGGGGCTCTGAGCAACCTGATCTGGTTGGAGATGTCCCTGCTCCTGGCAGGGGGGTTGGACTGGGTGGCCTTTAACAGTCCCTTCCCACCATCCTATGACTCTTAAGTGCCATCAGCTGGGGTTCTTAAGAGGAAGGTCAAGCGAGAGCCTGAGCAAAGCTCCAGCGTCTGTTACCCCCGAGGTCAAGCAGGACAGGTGGCCATGGTTGACCAGAGGAGGCTGATGGGGCCTGGTGGTACCTGGAAGCCTTCCTAGCTCTTGGCATGAGCATTACCAAATCTTGAACAGCAGCACCTTGTGCAGTTTGAGCCTCGTAAGGGCAGCTCCACGGCATTTCTTTGCAAACAAGATAACACAGGGCTTCCGCAAGAGCATCCAGGCTCGGCTTTGTGATCTTCATCACTAGGTGTTTACACCTGTTTGCCGTCTCCTCTTCACAGTCGCTTTGATTGTGTGAGCAATTAGCAGGTCTGGCGCTAGGAAAAGGTGCCGCGGTGTGCCGAGCGGGACGGGAGCGGGAGTTATTTTTAGGTCTGTAGCGTTGCTATTGCAGCAGCCCTGTGCTGCAGCGACCCAGCACCGCTGAGCCAGCCTGCGCTTGGCGAACGCCTGCGTGGTGCCGTGCGGCCAGTACCCGCTGCCACGCTGAAACTGGCAGGGAGGGCGGCTCTGAATGGAGGCAGGGGTACGTTTTGGGCCAGCCAGGAAGGCCACTGGAAAAAGGCACGTTCATGGCCAAGGAGCAAGTCGGTTGGTCACCACTGTCAATGCGGAAAGACTACAGTTAAATGAGGGGTTTTTTTCTTCTCATTTGTAAAAATAAATAGAAGTCTGAGCTCCCTGCTGTAAACTGTGCAAATTGAGACCTCATGCGTCTGAGCTGTGGTTCTGAATGTCGGCAGCTGTCCCTCGAGCCGCTCCTGGTGCAGGCTCAGAGGCTGGCGAGCCTTCGGCACCTCTCGCCCCAGCTCAGTCGGGTCTGAGCTCGTCGCAGGAAGGTGACTGGACACGCTTTGAGCTGGCAGGAGCAATGTGCCATCCTGGGGGTGGCTCAGCAGACAGGACCCGCAGGCATGAAGCTGGACACAATCCCACCTGCAGCCAAGCTGGAGGTGACAGCCATCTGCAGGGGCCGGCAGCCCCTCAGCCATCCAGGGAGCTGTCGTCATCCCTCTGGCTTCGGGAGATCCCAGAGCAGCGTTCCCACACCAGTGGTGTCCCCAGCCTGGGCAAGGTGGAGGGGCAGAAGGGATTGGGGTCCCAGCTGCAGGACTGCGACACAGCAGGGTGTCATCAGTTGTCTCATCCATGCGTTCAGGAATGATTGCTGAGAGGGGCTGAATGAAGGCTGCGTGCTCCGGGGAGCTCTGCCCCTCTTCTCTCCCTCACCAAGAAGGCAGAAGACGCGCTGTGCCACGCGCTGTGCCACCACATCACCGACTGCTGTGCCGCCGAGTCCCTCCTCCCCTGCACTCCCTCCTCAAGCCATAGATGAAATGATGGTGGAGGTACGAAATACCACTTCATCGCGGCAACGCAGCTCAGCCAGGCATCTGTCACTGCAGCCCGACTTGCACCCGGCCACCCCTGTCTGGAGAGCTGCTGGGAGCTTCCCCGGCTGCGTTAGCTCAGCCTGGTGCCAGGCTCCGGTCTGCACTGCTCCCTGCCAGCGGCCGGGCACTTTAACAGGGACCCAGTGACATTTGCTGCTAGGAAAGTGTTTTCTACAAGAAGAGGCTTTTTAAAGCAAAGTAAGAGTGAGGAGTTACTTAGCACTGGCAATGCCACAAACTTGCTCTGTGCGTTTCTGGATGAAAATCACACAGACAACCCCAGGAGGCTGCACGGAGCTCAGTCTGTGCCTTTCCACCTTCCCCGCCTCGCCACACCAGCCGGCCTGCTGCCAGCCCGCTCCTCCTCCCAGTTCCCCAGCAGACCGAGGGATCCCGTGCTGTGACGGCCGAAGCAGACTCTGTTCCCACCCCCTCCTGCTACCTGCACTCTTTGGGATGCTGGTCCCTCCTTTCTCAAAGGGCAGGTGGGTGCTGCTGGCAGGCTGCCGCCCAGCCCACGCCAGCGGTGGGACCCCAGGAGCAGAACAAGCCCTAGCCTTTCTCCACAGGCCCTGTGCCACCGGCTCTGTTCAGACTGGGCTCACTCAGCCCACAGTGAGTGGCCAGGGACACCCTGAACATCCCTAGGCTCAACAGCTGATGCAGGGGCACCGGGACGAGGGCCATCGCTGGCACTGGGGAGGGCATCGTGGCCCCCCCTCAGCCAGGCTCCCTGCCTCGCTCACAGAAGTGGCCCGGAGGTGCCAGGCTCTGTCTGCAGGGAAGCGAAATGCCCTGCCTGCTCCGTGCTGCCCGAGCTGGAGAGGCTGGCGGGGGCTGGGGGCTGTTGGAGGGACTGGGGCTGACGGCAGGGCCAGGGATGATGGCAGGACTAAAGCAGTGACAGGGACAAGGCTGATGGCAGTGACTGCAGAGACCGTCTTTCCGTGGTCCATGTGCCCTTCTAGGGGAGGAAGGGACCCTGCGAGTGCCAGCGAGCGCAGCTTTGCAAAGGGGCGCAGCGCCGGTGCTGCACCAGGTCACTGGGGAGACAGCCGGGAGTGCGCGCGCTTCTCTGATGAAGACAAATGAGCACATTTATGTCAGCTCCAGAAAAGTAACATCTGCACGGGGCCTTAATGAAAAGCCAGGTACCTGGTAATATAATTACCGTCTGGATTGTCAACAGCAAATTAAGCCCTGTTTAGGCTGGGGGCTGTCTTTCCTCTGGGGTTATTTTCCGCAGGTAGGAAATCAGCAGAGCTGTTGGGGCGGCTTTGTTGTTATTTGGGGGGTGTGTTTATGATCATGAACCCACATTTCTCCCATCCCTGGAGCATTCAGCCTCCTGCCTCTTCTGACACGGCACAGGCACGAGAGGCGGCTTCGCCCTCCGTGCCCAGTCCTGCAGAGAGATGCCGTCGTGCCTCCCCCTTTGAGGGGCCAGATCTGCAGATTCAAAGCCTGTTCCTAGTCTGGGTAATTGGTCACCTGTGGGAGAGGCCTCAAGGCACATCCCAAGGGATGCTGAGCACCTTTGGCTCCCTGGGAAGGCAGAGGCGTGGTAGGCACCAGAGCTCGGAGCTTACCCAGGGAGTGACTGCTCTGCCGCCTCGCTGCTGTGCCCTGCAGAGACCTCAAAGCAAAGGAAGGTTTGATGGACTAACTGGGGCTCCAGAAGCTCCTGGGTCATGGTGACACCAAGCCCAGAGCCAGCGAAGTTCACCCAGGTCCCAGCTTGCTAAGTTAAAGCTGGCACCAGCGTGTCTCTGGAGCAGGGCCGGGCAGCGCTGAGCCCGCGGCAGGACCACCCCAGCCTCGCGGAGCTGGGCGCACGGAGGGATCCAGTGTTCCCTGTCCAAGAAAGAAGCTCACAGGCTTCTGCTGGGCTCAGCCTCCCTCGGCCCTGTCACTTCACTGTCTCTGCTTCCAACATCAGCATCTTCAAAAAACACTTCAGCTGATGGGGGACCTCAGGGGCCTCCTCACAGCCGGGGGGGCTTGCTGTGGCTGCGCGGGGAGGTGGGAGAAGGCGAGTGGGTGGCGAGCGACAGCGCACCTTTGCCCCTTGCACTCTTCCACACTCTTTGTGCTTCCAACTTTCTTTTCTTGGCCATGCATGACATTAACAGCTGTTCTTAGACAATCGCAGATGGACGGGAAGCCAAGGCAGCTGGCAGCGCAAACATCCCGTCTCTGCCCAGCGCTTTTCCTTCCCCTGCCTGCTTCTGCTCTCCGTTCCTCTCTGAGGTGGAGAGCAGGGAGCTCTGATGAGCGCATGGCCTTCCTGACAAAAAACTGTTTTATCCCCTTGGTGGCAGAAAAAAAATGCTTCCAAACATGCCTTCTGAAGAGTTAAGCAAAGTTTTTAGTGTGGGATGCAGTCACGGGGTGAAGGAGGAGGGCAGGGCACTGGGGACGCAGCGTGTGGGTCCCCAGAGGTATGCGAGAGGTGGCTCTGGTGACACTCATCGTGCAGAGTGTTTGTTCTCTGTGTTTTTGCTGGCCGATCGCTGCTGACCGCGTTTCCTCGGAGGAGCTACATTAACAAGTGTCACAGCCTTTGCCCGCGTCTCCCACCAGCCCTGGTCCCCAAGTGCAGCCTGAGAGTTTTTGCCCGGGAAATGCAGGGACTCCCAAGTCCACCGCATGCTTCTCATAGAATCTTGAATGAGCCAGTCACTGCAAAACCTGTGTGAAGCCAAGGTGGAGTATCCCTGCCCCATGAAAGAGCTGAGAGAGAAAAATCCTCGCTGCTCAAATGCGGTGGGATGGCCGTGTTGGCTCCGACAGGGACAGCACTGTGTGCAGAGGTGCAAGTGGGAGATGGTCAGAAGCCATTTTAGGCTGGTGCTCCACGGCATCCTGGTGTTGCGTGTCTCTGGAGGTGTTTCTGACGATAAGTCAGCTCATCCTGCCGGGCAGTACATCACGCCAGCCAGCCAGCAGCACAAGATGCCCTGATGATAGATAGTTTCAGAGGCAGGAGCAGGTAGGGCTCAATATATTACCATAATACTATTAACTCGCAGCGTCAGGTGCCAAAAAGCAGCTTTCCTGGCACGCTTTCAGGGCTGCCGTGCCAGACTTGCATCCCAGCTGCAGCTTTGACAATGCCGCTCTCGAGCTGCGCGTGTTCAGGTGCAGCACGCAAACAAACCACAGAGCAACCAGGCAATTAACAGGACTCAGCCTGTCCTGCCGCAGGTGGCATCGCTAAGCCTGTCCTTGGCCGGGACCCTTCAGGGCAGTTCAGCCCTGTGGGCTGAAGGGCGCAGGGATCTGGTTGAGATAACAAACTGCTTCCCACCACCGTTGCCAGGTCCTGCCAGCAGCAAGGCAGGCAGATCCCCACCGGGCGCACGTCCTGCTGGCCCAAGTAGCCCAGCGCAGAGAGGGCAATGCCCGTGTGGGGGCCATGAAGAGCCCCATCCTGCTCCTGAGGCTCACAGCTCGCGGAAAAAACCTTCCATGGGTCTCCTCTGTGTCCACCTCCCGGACCCTCGGTCTCTGCCGACCTGACTCCAGCACTCACTGCCTACTCTGGCTTGAATTTCAGTAGTGGCTCGGGATCATACGCGCACCCAAGGATGCACCACACGGGAAAATCAGGCGGCAGGACAGACTGCATGCCTGTCCCTCCCTGTTTCACCCGGATCCCTCGCCTTCCCCACTTTCGACCCCTCCCTGAACCATCCTATAGCAAGTATTGCGCAATCCCCCATTCCCTGGCCCAATCCCAGACGTCCCCAGGAAACGCTGGGCACTGTGTGCGGCAGCCCCGTTAGCCTGTACACCTCTCCGGGGTGTTTCTGCCACTGAATCTCCACGGGGGGGTTGCCACAGCGGGAGAAGTGTGAATGCTCAGCCGCGATGGTTTAGGGTGTCTGAGGGTTCACTGAGGTCAGCACCGCCTCGTTTCCTCTGGCCGCTCTCTATTTTTCTCATCCTTACACAGCCATCCTTAAAGGACAGGCAGAAGGGCGCAGCAGGGAAAGTGTGAAAGAGGGATGCTCATCACAGCCTTAGGTGAGCATGGCTCTCATTTGAGGTGTTGCGCTTCTGTACCACGTAACTATGTGTGAGCACACAAGCGCCATAGCAGCCCCGTCTTTGAAGGGTATTTGTGACCCATCCTGACCCCTCAGCAAAGAGTCTGCTGTCAAATAACAGCGCAAGATAAAGCGGTGGCTGTGCATGCCTGAGTTGAGACCACCACGCGCGTTACACGGAAGTGCAATTTGGAATGGCAGCCTTGGGAGCCCGTGTTGTGTCGTCCCTGCTAAACTCCCGTCTCTGAGCACAGCGTCACGCTTCTCCTCGCTAGACACAGCGCAAGTGATCACATTAGCCCCTGACGAGCCCAGGGCCCCGCCGCGTGAGGCAGACACAAATTCATATTCAGAGCTGTTTCCAGCCTCAAATGGCTTATGAGCTATCCGGGTAAGGCAGGCAGAGGAAATATCGTAAGCTGTGCTTTACGGATGGGGAATTGAGGCACCAAAAGGTTTACGTGACTTAGCGGGGTTTCGGAGAGCGGTATCTCCAGACTGCGAGCGCAGAAGCGTTCCTGGAAGAAGGCCCGACCTTTCAGCATCCACCTCATCAAAAACACCGGCTGGCACAGAACGCGAGGTACCAGCAGCTACGGATGAGCGTTCAGGCTGCCAGCCCAGCTCCCGCGTGCCCCCAGTTCCTCCTCGCTGCATCAGGAGAGCTCTGGAGAGGGAGAGGGTGTTGGAAGATCCCAGGGAGCTCGTCCTTCAGGGGCTCTGGGATCCCGTCTGTCCCCAGCCTTCCGCTGTCACCTGGGCCCCCCCAGGGTCTTCTCAGTGGATTTGTCTCCTCTTCTTTGCTCTTGGGTACTTTTGGTGGCTCTGGCTTCTTGTGTCACAGCCTGGGGACCTGCGTCAGCACCTGCCCATGTGCACCTGCACACGTATGTGTCAGTGCCGGCACACGTGTGCAGGCACGTGCGTGCTTGGAAGGGGCAAGACTGGCCCTGGCTTTCCCCGTCCTCGCTGACGCAGGTCAGGCCCTGGCCCCAGGCTTCCTGTGCGCCGGCAGATTTCGGGAGGAGGTCTGCAGAGAGGTACCGAGGGGGTTTTAGAAACAACCTGTGCCGCCAGACGTAGGAGACCAGGACAATCAGCGTTGGATGCTCAGATGTCACGTCTGGCTTTCTGGAAAGCTGGAGATTGAAGATTTTGAAAACACCACATGCTGAGATTTATTTGGTTCTTTCTGATTTTTCGAGCTCTTTGGCCGTCACGCTGCTGCAATCAGAGGGACAGAGCTCTGCTGCTTGAAATACAGGAAAGCAGGCTGGGTTCTCACGCAAGCCCGTGGCTCCTGGAGCGGCAGCGCACAGAGCCCACGCCGAATTCTGCGAGCTGAGAAGTTCGCAGGAGTTGGCCAGGCGCCGTCTGTTTGCGAATGAATAAACTGGCTGCTGAACCCTGAGCTGGGGGAAAACCTTCAGGAATTGCCCGTGGAAGTGCGAAGTGGCCCTGCGGCGTGTTCAGCCTCGGCCGGCCGGAGGGTCAGCGGGGAGCTGTGCCCGCAGAGACCCAGAGGGACTCGGGGGGGATTGCTGTGCGCCAAACCTGTCCCCCTCCTGCCTCACCCCCTGCCTGCGTGGGGTGGGACCCTGCCCAGGCGGACGTGGCCTCCAGGCCCAGGGCCGGGGCCGTTGCCCCGTCACCCCGGCGGCAGCAGCAGGCTTGGCTTTGCAAACCAGTGCTTGCAAGCAAAAAAGGAATTTACTACTGGGTTTTCTCTTCTCTTTTTTTCCAACAGACAGATGTAAGGTGCTTTAGGAAGAGTGGTGGAAGGAGGGCTCGAGGAATTGCTCATGAGAGCAGGTGCACGGCCATGTCAGTTGTAGCTGTGAATCCTGGTTTTGCAGGCAGTGTGGGGGGATTTGAGACACATCTGCTGCAAATTTGTGGTAAAAGGGCTTTGATGGTTTGTAATCTCCTCCTGTGAGGAGTTCGTGTCTCAGATTTGTCTCAGCAAATGTGTGCTGTCCCTGTCCTGTTCACGGTGAGCCCAGGACTGCTTCCGATAATCCCTTTCTGTCTTGTTCTCCGCGTTTCTTCGGGGCCGAGCGAGCGTTTGTCTCCGCGCTCTCCATTAATATTACACACTGCACGCTTCTGAGGCCGTTCTGTGCTTTGGCTGAGGGCCTCGCCTAATACCTGGCTGATCTCCTGGCTCAGAAAGATCATCGCCAGGTTTGCAGGCATGCGGGTCACGCTAGCGTCGTGCTCAGGAGCAGATGTCCTGCGTTCAAGGAACGGGATGTCCAAAGTGCGCTGCAGTGGGAGCCCCCAGACGCTAAGGGCAGATTTGCCTGATGGAATGATGGCTCCACGAAGAGCTCCTGCGGCCTCGGGGCCCTGGGAGCTCGGGATGGGCGCAGGATGCTGAAAGCCAGATGTGGCCCGACCTCGAGAGGAGGAACCTGAACGAGAGCTGCTGTGCCGAGGCTGCGCCCGAGCACCCGAAGAGGGAGCATGTCGCTGGGTAGGAGGGGTTACAGCTATTCCCCGTGATTTACACAGCGAACGTTTCCTTGCTCTGGGCTGCAGTGAGGAGTTGTTCCCAGGACCGCAGACATCAGTGCTGCAGGGTTTGGAGAGGGACTGTCCCACAGGGAGCGGCGTGCACGGTGGGACAGTGCCGTCCTTCCTGCGTCCCACGCCCCTGCTCTCCCAGCTTTGGCTCAGCCAGGTCTCCTTCAGCCACTGGAGAAGGAAAGTCCTTGTGAGCTGCTTCCAGGTGGCGGGAAGGCCAGGGCCGTGGGGTCAGCCTGCCCCCAGCTCCCCACCGACCTGTGGGCTCTGGCAGGGTGATGACCCCGGAGCCGGGACGCGGAGACGTGATGTTCATGCAGGGAGTCAGCTGGTGGTGGCTGCGCTGGCCCTGTTCACGGATGTCTGCGGGGCACACAAGCCCAGCACAGCTGCCCGCCTGTCCTGTCCTGTTTTATGTCTCAGAAAGAAGGAAATAAATGACCCAGACCAATATTTTTAAAGCTGAAGGACAACTATGTCAAATGGGGTCCTTTTCGAGGCATTCGTCACATCTGCAGCCCGGAGTGACGACTTTCCCGCGGGAGCTGCTCCAGCTCTACCCAGTGGGTGACTGCACCCCGATTTCCAAACCGGAGCAGCGTGCCAGCAGCCTGGGGCCACCTGGGTGTCCCACAGCCGGAGAGCGTGGGGCTGCCACGCCGAATCTGGGGACCGCTGCTCGTCTCGGGGTGTGCTGTTCCCAAAGCACGAAGGGCTCCACGGTCTGCAGAGGTCTGCTGGTGTCCCCTCTCCAGCTGCTCTCCTGCTGTAGGTAGCCCTGAGATCCTTTTCTGTTGCAGAACCCTGCGCTCTCCCCAGCCTCCCAAATTGGCTCTCGTCTCCGCTCCACCATGAGCTGCAGACACACGTGGCTCTCCAGGGCCTGCTGGGGACCAACAAGGGTCACAGACCCCGTGCCAGTGGACCCCACAGCTGCGTGTTAGTATCAGCATTCTGGTAGACTTGTTTTTTCCCATTCCTTGCCATACAACAGACTGAAGTGGAGTTTTCTGTCTTCCTGGAGGGGCAGGGAGAGAGCTGGGAAGCCGGACGCAGCCCTGCAAAGCACGTCTGGGTGCGCTGCTGGGCCTCAGTTTCCCTGTGTGTGAAGAGGGGATGGTTGTTCTTGGCTGTTTGCGTGAGTCAGTGCTGCCAGACAGGCACCCAGGGCAGGGTGCTGAGCTGAGCAGCGTAAATGGGTGACTTCAGCCACCCAAAGTGATGGGGAGCTCTGAACCACAGGCCACGCTGGGAAAGGCTCTCGTTGTTCTGTGTCCCCTTCCAGATGGGACACAGCTGGCGTGAGAGCGGAGGGAGAGAACAGACCCGCTCAAGCCTTGCACCGGGGGACACAGCAAGGTTGCGTGGGCCTGGCTGGCGGTGGGGAGTGCGGCTGCAGCACGCCCCGCTCACTGCTGACGATGGGTGTGCTTCCTGTTCAGAAATGGCACGAAGGGGATCGAGCTTCTAAAAAGTGGCCTGTTAGAGAGAGAGAAGCCCACAGCTCCCTCAAACGGGCCCCGGGTGCCTGGAGCCTGTTTGCCTGCAGTCAGTGGGCTTCTGTTTGGATTTTTCTTTGGAAACAGGATTTCAGGTTTCTGCTTTGCCAAGGTTTCTGCTTTGCCAAGGAACTTCTCAGGCTGCCCTTCTCACAGGGCAGCCAGATGCCCATGGAGAGTGCTGTCCTCCCCCCTCTGCTCATTTTTACCCTTTTCTTTCCTCTCCTTGTACCCGCTGGGGCACTCCTGTGCAGCGCCAGACCAGGCAGTTAAGGTCTAAACTTGATGGGGGAAAACCAGCACCTTCTGGTAATCCGGGTCCCAAACCAGCTCCCTGGGGGACCAAACAGGATCAGGTTTTCTTTTCTCTCCTTGGGCTCCCCCAGTACATGTACTGGGGTTCTTCCCAGGGCTGCCCAACAAGGGCAAAATGACAGGACAGCCCCATCTCCAAGCGAGCAGCAGCGGCACCCAGCAGTGGCACCTGCACGGCGAAGAGGGGCTGCACGGCAGCTCCGGATCGCTGAGCTGAGCCAGAGGCGGGACGGGGGATGTCTGCCTTTGCGAAACACAGCCTTGCACGGCTGCTGTGAGACCTGGTCTGGTTTTGGCAGGGCTGCATCACGCGGCTGCATGTGTGACCGTTGCCGAGCTGGCCGGAGCATTTACTGAGCACCAGGGAATGACGCCACGGGGGTGGCGAGCCCTGGGCAGGTCGCTCCCATCTCCATCTCCCTCTGGGCGTTGTCGATACGTGTTCGCATGCTCCGCGCGGGGCGGCACTTGCTGCCGCCAGCTCCTGCCAGAGCAGCCTCCGCCGCTGCGCTCGCCTAATGCCTGTGAGCCGGTTGCCGCCGGGGCAGCACGAGGGTGGCTGCCAGCCCTGTCCCCGCTGCCGCCGGCCGGCGTGGCTGGGCGCGATGCCCGCCGCGGGGATCCTGCGGATCCAGCGCCTCATCTCCTGGCAACGGTCCTTCCGTCCTTCCGTAGCAACCGCCGAGCCGCCGAGGGGAGTGGGAGCGGGAGGGCTGCGGCCAGGGAGGAGGAAGAGCGGGAGGCCTCGGCGGACCCCCAGGTACGTGTGGCTCTGGCCAGGCAGTGTCTGTTGCCGGATGCTGATGGGCCCGGCCCGCCCCAGGGGTGCCAGGGCAGCATGGGGCCAAGTGTGGCTGGGTGGCAGCTCACCCCGCTGGCGCGTGGGGCAGCCAGGAGTGGGGAATGGCCTGTGCAGGGGCTGCTGGCTCCCGGCCATCACTCAGGCAGGGGAGGGTGGGTGGTGGGGCCGGCGGGGGCTCTCGCTGGTGGCCCCCAGGTGTGCCCGTGGCCTGGCCAGCCTGCCCAGCGGAGCAGGCACCGGTGGAGTTTCCTGCGCGGACATCCTTCCCTCGTCCTTCCCTCAGCTCTGCCGAGGCTGAACTGCCTGCTGTACTGACCGGTGGCAACAGCACCTGGCCCCAGTGGGGTCTTCGCCAGCTGCCCCTTGGTGAGAAAAGCCAGCACCCTCAGACCAGCTCTCCCAGTCAAGCCCAAGCCCCAGTGCGTGGCAGCTCCTGGCCTGCTGCTCTCCAAGGCAGGGTCCTCCTCAGCCCTTGGCCCATCTTGGTGTTTTGGCTGCGTGTGAGGCAGAGTGAACGCCTCCATGCCTTGCCTCTGCCCTGTTGTACCTTGTTTTACTGCCAACCTGTTTTAAGCTGCTCTGCTTTGCACCACAGTTGCCCCCGCTTTGTCTCAGCAGTGCCTGCACCTGTGGAATGCTGGCCGGTGCCCCCCACTGCTGTCGTTTAAGCTCAGCCTTTTGGTGTCCCCCCCACCTCTCCAAAACCCTCCCCTCCACAGCAAGCCCATGGGCGGGTGCGTCTCTTGAGCTGAGGCTGTTCCCCTCCCCGGGAGCGGGACGCTGGCACCAGCGCCTGACTGAGCATCAGGGCTGGGCTGCAGCACGGGGATGGTGGGGACATGGCCAGGAGGACCATGGGGAGATCTGTGCCCCTCTGCAGAGCAAAGGCTCATACACGGGACAGAGACGCTTGCTGCTGCTTGCACTTGGCCGTGCTCTTGGCCAATGGAGGGGTGAAGTGGTCACATGGAGGAGACGTGGTCAGCAAGGTCCAGCCATCACGCAGTGCTGCTCTGGGGCTGTGGCACATCTGGCAGCATTTCGACCAGGACAGCCCCCGCGCTGACTGTCGGTGCTTTGTCCTGCTGTCTGGGGACAATGGGCCTGGCCTTTCCCTGGGCCCTGCAGGTGCTCAGATGTGGGACGTTCATCCGACACAGCAAGCCCCCGGAGACCCAGAACCTGAGCCCAGGTACCCTGGCCACGGGGAGTTTCTTATCAGGGGTTCTGGTCTCATCCCCAAATGGCATGTTTGGTCCAACTCTCCAATGCAGAGTTCCTCAGCTGAAGATTTCCCACCCCAGAAGTGACTTCCAGCAGCCCTCAGATTTCTTCAAGCTCCCTGCCCATCCCAGGTGAACAGTCACTTTGGCTCTTGAGCTTTGGGTCAGCTCCACCGGAGCAGGGCAAGCGGTCAGGTCACCTTGCAGAACTCAGTCTACCCCATAAATTCAGTGGCTTCCCTCTCTTTCTCACCCTCTGGCCTCTCAGAGTGAGAGTGGCATAGGAGCTAACCGTTGCCACCGGCTCAGCAGAGGCAAAGGCAAGACGGGGCGTGGAGGTCCCGTGCCCACATCCATAGCCGAATGTTTGCCCAGTCCCCTGACGGGTCAGAGCTCTGCGGGTGGGGAGAGCTGGAGGCAGAGCTGGGGCTGTTGTAGGAAGGACAGCAGAAGACACAGGGAGGTGTCTCTGTGTCTCTGGTGAGTGGCAGCTGACCTGAAACCTTCAATTAGTGCTTGGTTGGTGCAGGGCCCCTTCGCGGAACAGGAAGTAATTGTACCAGACTTTCTCTCTCAGAGGGACCAGAAAAAAACATATTCTTCTACCAAGTGCATCTGTGTTAGTAGGAGATGGGCCCAGCCCTGACCCAAAAGCACGGCCTGCTCTGTGACAGGTTTTCTCCAGCCTCCCAGAACTGGACGCAGATGTCTCCAGAGGCTGGAAGATCTTGTGCAAATGGACTGTGCCTTTCCAGACCTGTGCGCAGATGAGTGGGAAGAGCCTCTGATCTGTTCTTGGCCTTCGTACGCTGCTGTGTTTAAAAATTTAGCAGCTATAATTTCAGGCACAGCAGGCAAGTCTCTCCAGTATGCGACTGAACTGGTCCAATTGAACTCAACTTCCGAGAAAACAGCAGGACCTTGGCTTGACTTTGAAGATCCCAGACCTCTTGGGATTCCCCAGAATGGTTAGGCTGGAGATGCCCAGGAGGCCAGAGGCAGAGAACAGGGCGCAACACCGGCCGTCAGCAGGTGGCCCGGTCCCCTGCCAGCCTCAGTGGCAACCACGGCGCGGTGCCACAGATGGATCTGCATCTCTTGGCACGGAGGTTTCATTGCAGCCAACGTCCTTTCTAACAGCCACAGCACGGAGCGCGGAATGCAGGTCACACCTCACAGGAGCAGGGCGTGGGACCCTGGCATGCAGTGACCTCGAAAAGGATTTAGGGCTGAAGGCAGAGGAAGCATTAAACATGAGATCCCAGTGCGGCCAGTCCTCAGGGAGTGGAGTCAACCTGCAAACCTGGAGGATTTTTTGGGCTGTTGAAAGAAAGGGGATGCGACAGCTCTCCACTGGTGCATTATTAGGTAAACACCAGAGCAGAGCAGAGCAGAGTTCAGCTAAAGGACACAAGAAATAGTGCAACGTTTGGAGATGTCCAGGCAAAGCAGTCAGCGCTGCGGGGAGGTGCTGCGGGAGAGCAGAGTGGTCACACCGGGGGCTCCTTACATCTCCCCCTGCAATCTGTGACAGGAATGGGGAGATGGCTCCCTGCCCGCACCAGCCCCCTCAGAATCCCTGACTGCCTTTCTGGGCTCCGTCTCAGAGGGGACACTGAGAAATTCAGACAGAAGTTGCCTTCCAGAGCGAGAATTAAGGTGCTTGATGTACTGATTGTGTTCCAGGCGGGATAAAGGCGTTACTAGAACCAGCACACGGAGGAGATACTTGGTCCCTGTGGCTCGGGAGCACTACAGAGGGCTGCAGCGGATGGGGGTCAGGAGGCGAGGCTAAACACGGCCATAGCTAGCGGTGTGATGGCTGCGTCGTGTGACAACCTGGCCCAGCCTGGCTGTGAGCTCACTGCAGGTGTGCATGGGTGGCATCCTCCAGCCCAGGTCCCACAGGACCAGGCGTGGTCCCTCTGCTCCCGCTAGATCTTCAGAGCTTGGACACGGAGGCCGTGTTGTGTCACTGCTTCAAGAATTCATAGTGCCAGGATGATCGTGCTCCAGCAGTAATAAATTGCAGCAATGAGGAGAGATAATTGCAGTTACAACTATTGTGCTGTAGTTAGGATGTTTGATACAAAACAGGTTGCCCGGAGAGGTGATGGATGCCCCAAGCCTGGAATCATTCCAGGCCAGGTTGGACGGGGCTCTGAGCAACCTGATCTGGTTGGAGATGTCCCTGCTCCTTGCAGGGGGGTTGGGCTGGGTGGCCTTGAAAGGTCCCTTCCCACTCAAACCGTTCTGTGATTCTATGAAAATGGCAGAGGAGACAATGCTAACGGCAGGGGTAGGTTCACTCTTGAAGCCACATGTGACAGAAGGGACTAGAAGGACCAGAAGGTTCCCCTCAGCATCCATCAGCCATGGAGAGGGACTTGGCAGGTTCTCCAAGATGTGCCAAACACCAATCTGCCATAGATGCTGGAGCAGCCCGGCCCATGCTCCCCTGTCCCGTCACCCACTGGTGACTGTCCCCTCTCCCAGCCCTCACTGCTGGCCTCGGGGAGTGATGCCACATCTCTTCGTCTGAGCCCCAAGACCCAACAGCAGCCTGTCTGCCCACCAGGCCTGTGGAGCGGTGGGTGACCAGCTGGACCAGCCAGCAGCTCCGAAGGCGGCAGCAGCTCCTGCAGTGTCTTCTCTGCTGTGCTGCGTGGCGGGAGCTGGCTGCCTGTCCAGCAGCGCACGCGGGCAGCCTTGACTGGGCGCCAGCCCCGGGCAGAGTGCAGCCGCTGCCGAGCTCCTCTAACCCGTCACCCGTCCTTCGCCCCTCATCCAATGCCCCTCAGGCCCCTGTGGGCAGCGCCAGCCGGATGGGTCTCACCCCCCGCGTGCCGCACCAGGCAGGAGGGCTGTGAGAAGTGGAATTTTTCAGCGAAAATCTTTTTAAGGGGGGGTTGGACTGGGTGACCTTTAAAGGTCCCTGCCAACCCTAACGATTCTATGATTCTGTGATTTAAGTGGGGAAAAAACTCCACTTTCTGATATTTTAGGTCTTCTGGGGAACTCACCTGCCACACTGGGCATGTCAAAATCCATTTTTTTAAGTCAACGTGCTTTATCTCAATACTGTCCTCCAGGATGCCTCAGCAGCAGTGTCAGAGTTTCCTTCCAGTTTAGTCTAATTTTAGGATACTTCTAAAATTTCATCTGGAATTGAAAGCTTTTGCTTGGGCCCAAATAAAATTGTTTTGACTTTCCAGGTTGCTTTAAAAAAAAATGTCAATTTTAGTGCTGCTCAGCTCAAAATTATTTTTTCCTGGTTTCTGGCTGCTCGCCTGCCCCCATGGCCTCTCCCCGCTGCAGGCAGCGCTGCCGGGGTCCCAGACATCCCTGGGGCACGCTCCCCGGGCGAGGGGGTCTTCTCAGTGAACGGCCGCAGGAGCCCCCGCACTGGCCACTGCGCAACGCGTCCTGGGGTGCTTCGGCAAACCCCGCGTCTGCCAGCTTCAGCGTTTTGCCGAGGAGGGGAGCTGCTGGAGACGGTGACGCCGAAGGTCGGGCAGTGCCAACTGAGGAGGGAGGGTCTTTTGGTGAGAACGCATCAGCCTTGGCTTACCGCCGTGCCCTGGGCCATAAGGGTGTCCCTCGCGTGTGCTCCTGCGGGTCCCCCTCGCGCCTGCGTCTCCCAGGGGAGCTGCTCCACTCCCACCCCGCAGCCTCTGCCTTTACGGCAGCCCGGCCGTGCAGATGACAGGGCTCCTCTTCCTCCCGCTCTGCTCTAGTTTTGTTCTCTCTCATGTGTTTCTGCAACACTCTGCTCCACCTCCTCCGCGTCTGTCCACCCTCCACCGCGCGCACGTGGCTGGTTGCCCGGGCCGCTGACTCACAAGCCCGGCAGGATTCAGCAGGAAGAGCGGCGTGACGGGCATGACCTGCCCCTTCTGCCCGGCTCCTGGCCCATCTCTCCTCTCGTATCAGGCGTCTGAAATAAGTCGTGTTAGTACGTCTCTTCCTCTGGGAGGATTAATTAGTTCATGTTTGCACAGTGCTTTGAAGAAAAGTGCCAAGAGGGATGATGGTGGGAGGAGAAATGGATTCTTTCATCCCGTCTCCTTCCTTTTTCCACGCGGGCTAATGCCAACAGCCGACGTGCTCTTCCTTTGCCTGGTGGGGCCGGCGTCACCTCCCATTGCAAACTGGGGCAAGGAGATGGCATGTGAGCAGAAATCACCAATGGGCAGTGACGTAGCCCTCGGAGGTTGCCGCCGGCTCGCTGGGTGTGAACTGCACTGGGATGCGTCTGCGTTGGGTGGGGAGGGGGATCACAGCCCTGCCCCCTGATACAGCGCCCGGCTCAGTGACCGCCGGCAAATCTGCTACCAGCCAGCTTGCGGAGACGTCTGCCTTTGGGGTACAGGAGAGGCAACCCCCCGGCTGACCCAGGCCCACGGGACGTTTGGCATTGCTCAGGCAGGCAAGGGGCCAGCGTCTTACTGCAGCCAGACTGGTGCAAGGCCGCGCCTGGCTCTCATTCTCCCAAAACTGAGGGAACCTCCCGCTGACGCTCCCATCAGGGAACAGGCCATTCTCTTCCCACTGTGAGTGTCCCACCTGGGATGTCTCTCTGTCATTGTGGGTCTCACCACCAGCCAGGGTGGGATTCTGCATCCCAGCCTCCCCGCTCTACTGGTCAGTCTGGTCTCCCAGCTCCTTTCCTTGGCTCCCCGGCTCAGGAGGCTTGGTTTGGCTTTGAGCCATTTTCTCATAAAATCCACATAGCAAAGATGAGAAGAAGGGGCGGAGTGGGAGACATGACCCTGCACATTTTGATCAGGCAGTGGGGCTTTGGTGGCTGGGACTTGGTGGCTGGGTCTTGTTAAAGCTGCTTTTGGACACAGTGGCCGTGGTCCATGACAGTTTCAGGACGCTTGTTGTTGTTTTTACCAAAATCTCTCTCTGGAATGGCCAATGCTCTTCACTTACCAAAACCCACTTTTTTATGGAAAACTGAGCATGACTTTCTCATGGAAAGAATGAGATGTTCTTGTGTGGAGTGGTAACGCAGGAAAGTGTTTCACCCACAGGGCCCTCTTTTCTTTTTTATTCCGAACTACGCAAAGGGAAACAAGCTCCCGTTGTTCCACCACATTTCTTCCAGCTGCCCGTGCCCGCTGCCCCCGAAAGCAGGCAGCTCAGGGGGAGATGGCAGCAGCTGTCCCCTTCCCGCAGCCACGCTGAGGCAGAGCAGGACACGGCCTGGGCCGAAGTTTCAGGCTGGAGAATTCCCACCAGCCGTGTCCTGGCCCTGGCTCCATCTCCTACATCAATAGCGGAGGAGCACCGGCTTCATCTGGGCTGGGGAATACGTGTTGTAGCTAGTGATGTTAATTAAGCGGTAACGAGCCTGATGGAGATTTATTTTTCAGGCTGCCTGCTAGAAACTGGTTATACGCATCTGGGAAATGGAAAATTGACCTCGTGCTCATTTCCTGTCTTCTCCAAAGCAACAGTTAATTATTGCGGTAGCCTGCAGAAGCTGGGGGTAGGCTGCTCCGCACAGCTCCCGCAGGGCCGCCTGGCCAGGCCTGGCAGGAAGCATCTCTTCGGTCTGGCTCTGGAGCCTGGTCCTCGTCTCCCTCCATGCCAGGTCCTGATCCAGGCCATCAGCCCTGAGGCTGGCTGGGGGTGGCCTGGGGTGGTCTCCCAATGCCCCTTCCTTGCCTTCCTCCCACCCCCAGCCTGTGCAGCCCCAGGGAGGGGGAGGCTGCTCAGGAGTGTGGAGATCTTTACGCCTGGGAAAGGGGGGATGTGGTCAGCACGGGAGGCCAAGCAGGCAGCTGTGGGCTCTGCTCAGCACTCCGGGCACGCAGCGCTGCATCCCTGGGAGCTCCTTCCACTGTGGGGAGCACAGGTGCTGACCCTGGGCAGAGTTCAGAAGGCTGGAGGTCTCTCCCTGTCTCCAGGATTGACCTTTCCTATCCTATGCCTCAGTTTCCCCTGAGTGAGGGTGATGGTCTGGGGGCAGGTGATGGGTTTTGCACCTAGCAGGGCTCATCCTTTAGCTGCAGAAGAGGCCAGCAGCACTCTCTCCAGAACCAGTGGCTCCAGTTGGTACAGGATGCTCTGCTTCTCCACACCTGTGCAACAGGAACTGCTCCTCAGCATGTGTTCCTCCATCTGCCTTTGCAGGCAGCCTGACTCCCTGCCCTCACTGCCCTTCGCTTCGCTTTCGGGTTCTCTTAACCCTTGAGCTTCAGGTGACCGGCAAACAAAGCCCACAGCCCACACACAGCCTCCTGGCTAGCGCCAAAACCCAGAACAGCAGTCACCCATGAGGCTTTTATAATCTGCTTTCTTTAAAATGACTGTTCCCGCAAGACAGGGAGGGGGAGGCGTGATTAATTTTCATTAGCCTGGTAAATAATAAGCTTGTTTCCGCTAGTCTTGCCCTGTAATTAGGGCTCCGGTTCCAGGGCCCCGCAGAAGGAAGCTGAGATTTGTTGGTGACTCACAGGAAGCTGGGCCAGCCTGGGCATCCCACCCTGGGCCAGGAAAAGGAAAGCGGCTGGGGCCCCCTCGGAGAGCCAGAGCTTCCGGAAGGGAGCAAGGGCCAGCCGCCCTCCGAGGGGAGAGGGGCAAGCCCGCCCGAAGGAAGCGTGGGCTGAGGTTTGCACATCTTCATTGCTCAAGTGACAGTGAAAGCGAAACGTCTGATGGGGGCCGGCAGGTCCGCCCCTGCAGCTGGATGCTGCTGCGGGTGTGGGATGGTCTCAGGAGGAGTTCAATGACATGGAGATGAGGTGGGGAAGGAGGACCCGGATATTTGCGTTGAACCTGGGGCCAAATGACCCACAGCTGCCAGCGTCCAAGCACGGAGCTTGTGTGGAAAGCACCGCGGAAACACCCGCTCTTGAACCACGGGGCCAACGAGCCTCTGCAGCCGCGGGCAGCTGGGTGAGAGGGACCGCACGGCGGTGCCGTGTGATCCTTCGGGCACTGAGGTCTGGTTGTGCCACATCACACCGCTTGTGCAGGATCACGGCAGAGCTCGGGGAAACGGCCTTATCCAGAGCAACTTTCTCTTCTGCTGCCTGATCCAGGCTCCCAAAGGAGCATGGCCTGGGACACAGCGTCCTTCATCACCCTGCCCCCAGCTCAGCACCTTCTTTCTGGTGTTGAGCTGGCCCTACCCAACCATAAACCCCATGCTGAGCAGTGGTGCCACGCACTCTTCTGTTCTGCCCCCCGGGATCATATATCTCACTGCCACTCGGTTTTATTTTTCCATAGTCTTACCCAGGTTGCACTGTACCTGCCTTGCTGTAGGCTGGATCCTACACCTCTGTTTGACCCAAAATGCCTACTCGCCAGGATGTCGTTGGACACAGGGGTTTGGCTTAGCCTGAGATGGAGGTGGCAAGTGAACGGCTCTCTCATGGTATTTGGGAGTGCGTGATTCGTTCCCTTCATCCAACGTACTGATGTTGCTTGGAACCAGACCTGTCTGAGCATCACGGTTCCCAGTTCCATCGCTCCCCCGGAGCGTCGCAGGGTATTAGGCCAGAGCAGAGGTGACACAGCCGCCTTAACAGTTGCGTGCGGGGAACTGTAGTTGGAGAATTCGGTGACTTCTAGGGGAGCAGCACTGGGTTTATTGCAAGGGGCTGATGGACAATCCCTTCCCACCACGCAGCAGCATTCAGAGACGCGTAGGTGGCAGAGGGGTATCAGTGCTCGAGGCGGGAGTGCCTTCACCCGGTCCTGTCCCACGGCATGGGACAGCGCTCAGCCAATGTTGCCCAGGGCAGCTACGCAGTGGCAGGAGGCTCATGGCTAAACAGCAGCACTTCGTCCTGGCCCAAAAAATTCACATAGGAAGAAATAAAGAGGGACTCATGGGGCTGAGATCTGGGAAAGAGGGCATGCCCCAAAGCAGGGAGCTCTCCTCCCTAAGACAAGGACGCAGCATCACGGGACCATGGGAAGTGGTCAAGGTAAGATCCTTTTTCCACAAGGAAAATTCTCCTGTGGAACTCATTGTGATGAGATATCAGAAGCGCAAAGCTAAGGAGGTTTAAAATGAGAAAAAAAAATGCTGGAAGGGATGTGGATAAGGAGAATGTCTCTGCCTACAGAAAGGGAAAGCCAGTCTTTGGGTCCTCTGGAAAATGCTGTGTCCAGGACACCGCCAGCATGGGGCACCTCCAGGAATGTCTCCGTCCCGGCAGCAATCACTTCTGGAATTGCAAAGCCAGGCAGGAGCCAGCCATGAAGGGCATGTCTTCTCCAATTCCAATGTGCAAGAAGATGCACAGCTTCAGCAAGGCAACAGCCAGTGGTGGCTAAACACTACAGGAGTCAGGAAAATAGTCATCCTGGGTTGGCGTGACCACCTATGTTACAGCCACACAAAAATCTGAGAGCAGCAAGTGGCTTCTCTGCTGCGTTCTCATCCCTGGTGTGGGCTAGGGACGAGCAGGATCTGTGCCGTGCTCCGCGCGAGCCCAGTCCTACGGCCTCCACGGGAGGAGCCTCCTGCCGAAGAACTGTGACACAGCCCCTTCTGGGAACAGCGCTTTCCCAACCTAGCAGATGCGGCAAAAACCCTTCTTGAAAGAGCTGTTAGCTAAGGAGAAACAATTGGCGCACTAATTAAAAAGTGACTGATTAAAGGACTGAAAGGGAATTACTCATCTTACTAAAGGCAGGCACCTGCAGAGCTCTGCTTGCTGTCAGAGCGACAGCGGCCTCCACACCACGGAGGGGACACCGCTGCTCGGCAGTGGTGGGCGCGTGAAGCAGCCCTGCTCAGCGTGGCGTGTCCTCGCAGCCGGCACAAACCCGCAGCCACCAGCTCAGGCGGGCAGCGCGGCGCGGCACGGCGCGGCGCAGAGCAGCCAGTGCCGTGGGCCGGGCTGGCCAAACACAGCCTGACCCGCTGCCAGGCACGCCGCTGCCAGGCACGCCGCCCGAGCAGCACCAGCGCAGGGGGTGTACGCGCCCACCTTTGCCCCCTCTCTGGGCTGGCTGTTCCCGTCTGGCACCAGCGTGGTCTGCCCGTACTTGGGTTTGCCACAGACGGCTTCTCGTCTTTTCCATTGTGAAGACACAGCGGTGGCCAAGCTGGAGCAGGGCTCGGGCAAGGAGCACAGAGCAGAGACCTGCCCCAGGAAGGTCCAGGTGTTTCTGGCACCCAGTTAGGTGACGCAGGCTGTCCCGGATGTCACGCCAGGAGCTTTGCCGGAGCACTCAATAGCACAGGGGGTGGCCAGAGCTGGTGAAGGGACAACGCTAAAGGCTTCTCAGCAGGAGCTACGCAAGTGTGGGGTTTCCTGACGTGAGTGGTTGTGTGGCAGACCTGGAAGCCCCTTCAGATTCCACCCAGGAACAGGCTCCTGGGTTCCCTGGGTGAGGAGAGGAGCCAGAACAGGTGCTGCAGAGCCACAGGCTGGGAACGGGCTGGGCAGCAGGGGCTCCAAGCCAGCTCCTCCGGCCTTCTCTTTACTCTGTGCCCACATTTCAGCTCTGGCTGGCTGTCCCACACGCGCAATCAAATCCCGCGTCCTCTGGCTTTGCGCAATCAGCCCAAGGTTAAAGTAAGAGCCAGCAGAGACAGCGAGCGTGTGCCAATCCGTGGCTGAACGTAAATGCAGCTGTAGGCACAGGGCAATCTGCTCCTCTTTGGCTTTGGGTCAGTGTGCCTCCACCCTTTTCCACAGTCATGTGTAACTTTCTTGGAAAACCTCTTCCAGTTGCACAGCCACCACGGCAGCGTGTGTCCTCCTTAGGCTTGGGCTGCAGCCAACAAGACTGCGATGCCCTAACCCTGCTGTGCCACTCCCAGAGGGGCTTCATCTCATCCCCTCTCCCCTGGCTCAAGCCTGGTCCTGCCACAACAAGCGGTGTTCCCCAGGGCTCAGTGCTGGGACCAGTTCTGTTCAATATCTTTATCAACAGTCTGGATGAGGGGATTGGGTGCCCCCTCAGCAAGTGTGCAGATGACACCAAACTGGGCGGGAGCATCGATGTGCTGGAGGGGAGGAAGGCTCTGCAGAGGGATCTGGGAAGGCTGGGCTGATGGGCTGAGGTGAACTGTGTGAGGTTCAACAAGGCCGAGTGCTGTTAGGTTGCTTGTGTTCCTGGTGTGTCCTGGTGTGAGTCACATCGTGCAGCCATTGCAGCTCTTCTCTAAACCATCTCCAGTTTGTCAATGTCCTCCCAGATACCGAGCTGCCCAAAAAGGACCCTCTTTTCTAGTAAGATGCTGTCCATGCCACACAGGCCCTGCTTCTACTGCAGTGTCCTTCACTGATCAAGGCAGAGTCCCATTTTAACCATCATTTTCTACAGATATCTTGTGTCCAGCTGTTTAGCCACCATGGCCCTCAAGTCCACCTTGGAGTCCTACTAGGATACAATTCTCAGCACAAGTCTCTCCAGTTGAGTTCCTTGTCACAAGGCAACCTCTTTTCCATGCGTGTCGCAAAGATGTGTGCAGAGCGGGCTGTCAGGCTCACCAGGATGGGCTGGTGGGTTGGGGAAGGCCCCATACATTCTCCATCTTCTACTTCCTCTGCTAGGACACAGATCTGCAAGCTTTGCAGGTGGATGCCTCAAAGAGCTGACCTTGCCCGCCATGACATTCCATATCCCTCTTTGTCCTCATTCCTCCTTAAAGGTCTTGATTTTAACATTTGCTGATTTTAACACTCAAATCGTGTGACGCTCCTAGCCAGATTTCGGGAGCACACCTAGGTTGAATTCCTGTCCATACATGAGCAGTGTATTATCTAGGCACCCTGGCATCGGTGTGAAGGCAATTAAAGAATTTCTTCTCTTCGAGTCCCTTGCTGTCTGGGTCAATTTTCCTCTCAAAATCATGATGTCACACTAATGAAGGCTCCTCAGTCCCTCCTACCTGCCCTTCTCCTTCCTTGTTTCACATTCTTCTGGGTCTGTCCCGCACCCCCTGTCCCAGCCTCGTGGATACCCATGCATCTGGGCCCTGGGGAGGCACAATGGGACCCGTCAGTGAGAGCATCCATCTTCCCTGCGAGGTGTCGCTGTGGGCATGATTCTCTCACCACAGGGACCGGAGAGGCTCAGTCCTGCTCCACCCAGCTCCATCTCCCATTCCTCCTCTGGGAACCTCAGAGCTGTTGTCTGCTGTTGACATTGGTAACCTCCACCCACAGGGAACTGTGTCCCTTCTTCTACTCTCTGGGGCTGCTGGCCTGCCTGAGCTTCAACCTCTGGTCAGGCAGAGCAGACCCCAGTTGTCTGCGTGTTTACTTAGTAAATTAATAAAACTAAATTTAATCCAAGATCTTACCGGAAGGGAGGGTGGTATTTCTTTCAAATGAAACAGACTTCAGCCAAACTCATTCTCTCCAAAGTCTTTCTCCTTCACGTACACACAAGCTCCAAGATTTATGTCCTGGAGGCCTTGCCAGGTTCATCTGTGTACAAACTTGAAGCAGACGAGCGCTGCTGTCGGGTCCCCACTGTGTCTCTGAGGTTCCTCTTGGCTGACAACGATGTGGGGTCTGGAGTCCTTTACACCCTCTAGGAGTCAATGGGCATGATGGGTGGATCTTTTGCCTCAGCCTTTTGCTTACTTCAGCCAGCAGCTAGGAGAGATTAGTGCTCACCGTGTGACCGGGATACCTTCCTGTTGGGAGAGCAGGAAGAGGAACAGCACACGCAACGTGCGGGGACCTTGTTTCCCTCCTCCCACAACCTGAACACAGCTCTTCTGCTGACAAGTCGTCTGTGCGGGGACCTTTGCAGAGCACCAGCCTTCTGGGCTCAGAGGGAGGAACATGTTCCTGGCGGTTCACCAGGACTTTGCCACTCTTCCCACCTTTGCCCTGGTTCTTTCACACACGTATTTTTCCGTTCATGCCTCCTTCAGAAGAATCTTAATACTGGCTGCAAATCTCTTCCGAACAGCCGTATCTCATCCGTGCTCGCCGCTCTCTCTGCCGCATCCTTTTTTCCTTTCGTGAGTGTGAGGCAGTGATAGCTCTCAGATCAAGCCCCAAGCATACTTCATATGAAATTTAATTCTTTCTGGGAGACCCGAAGGAGCTCGGTGTGTTTGTTTTATCCAGAGAAGTGGTTATGAGATTAGAGGCACAAGCACACACACGTATTTGTTTCCGTTATTCCTGTGGCTGGATTTGCAGAGAATGACGCTGTGGCCTGTTTCGTACAGGAGAGCAGGGCAGAGGTTTGTAGTGACTACACCTGGTCTTACGGTCTGTAAAGCTACATGTTAGAAGGAACTTGAGTTAGGGATGATAGCAGGGGAGGGGATCGTCGCATTCATCACGCTTGCCATCGCTGGGCGCCTGCATGCCTGGCTCTGCTCCTCACCCATCTCTTACTGCCCTGTGCAGGACCTGCTCGTCCCCTCCATCCCTGGGACGTCCCTGCTGTGCTCGCAGGAGCTTCACTGGGGCTTGCAGCCTTTCTCCCATACCACAGCTCTGCATCCACCATGGGGCCAGAGAGGCCCAAGCAGGTCACTTTGCTGGTTTCCCTGTGTTCCCTGTGTTCCTTCCCAGGTTAACAAGAAGCAGACATGGGCAGTTCACCGAGGCTCTTTCAAGTTTGGAAGAGAAGCACAAAGTCCCTGCAGTGGGAGGTGAAGGACCAGCCAGGGAGGGACCTCCCTTTCTCACACAGTCCTAGCCCAAAATGCTACTTTTTGAGCCTGGAACATTTCATGGTGTTTTCACTAAAATTAAATCCTAGCACTTTCCAAGGAACGCCTACCATGAGTGCTCTGCTTGCCTTGCTCTGCTCAGGTTATGGCCACAGCAGCATGGCCCCAGGAGTGGCTGGCTGGAATGGAAAGACCATCCCACCCTTTGTGTTGTGCTGTCATGTGAGCATGACTGCCAGCCATGACCGAAACCCTCCTCAGCTTCATCTGGAGACCCCACAGGCAGTGGGATCCTTTACTCAGAGTTGGCTCTTTCTGTCACTTAGCTGCAGTCTTGGAGGTTGCAATTCCAGCGATCATGAATGCCAGATCCATCTCTTCAAGGTCTTCTCCAGACACACTTTAAGGCTAACAGAACCATGTGGGCTGCAGAAGGGCAGGCCGTGGCCCTCCTCTCCTGGACCCAGGCTTGGAGGCTGGGAGGCTTGGAGCTGATTCAGACCACCCTGGAGGGACCCTTGGCAGCTTCCTCCAGCACCCTGCACCTTCCTTGCCTGGAAGCTCGGGGACCCCAGCGTGCTCCCTGCTCCCCACTGTTCCCCTCAGTCTGCACACTGCTTCCCTGAGGTCGCAGCACCTCTCGTGTCCTTCTGCATGTTGTCTTCAATCTCGTCCCCACAGCCATGACGTGAGCGAGCTGCTCCTGAGAATGGAGAAAGAGGGGAATGGTGGAGGTGGAACGCTGGTAGTTAACATAACGTAATTGTGCTGGTGGTACAATTGTTCATTTGCATTTCCTTGGGGCGTTGATGCTGATATTAATTAAAGGCAATTATAGCACTGTTTTCTCAGTGCCATAGTAGCATGCAAAGACAAAAATGTTTCTTCCTCCAGAGCTTCAACGGCATCTTTTATTTTGAGAAATCTGCTGGGTGAGTGGAGGCCTGGAGCTCAGGCACTGCTCCTCCCACCCATCAGTCGCTCTGTGCCAAGGGACCCGAGCGTGGGCACCATGGTAGTGCTGAAGAGATGCTTCCAGCACAACTGGTGGGTGCTGGGCACTAGTGGTGGATGCTCGTGCACCCAGGAGGGACGCTGAGAGCGTTGCTGGCAGGTGCTGATGACTTTCATGATGGCTCTGATGACACAGGTGTTACCCTTCCCAGCAGTACTGGTGCCCTTGGAGCAGGAGAGCAATAGCCGTGCTGCTGGACACTGGCTGACGGATGCCAGCGCTGTTGACGGCTGTAGACAGCCCTAGCACGGATCTGGGGGTGCGACTGGCCAGTGCTGGCTCTGCATGTTTGGGTTACGGCTCAGACCGAACTCACCAGGAGCTGGAATTCACGTTTCATGTGGAGAGGGCTGCGAAAGGGTTGGATGGTGTCAACGCAGTTACTGCTGCATGGCCATCTGCAGCACCCAGGCTCATCACACCTGGTCCTGACGCGTTCGCACAGCGCTACACTTAGCGCTGGGAGCAGGGGTCTGTTGGCAGCAACCTGCAACCCCATTGACATCTCGACGCTCGGAAATGCCTGAGTTTGGGATGTGGAATTGGCCCCCTTGTCTTCCAGGGCTGATGTCTCCTTGGTTAGGGGGAGGCATGTTTGCTGTGCCTCCAGGATGGAGTGTCTGTCTCTGGTTTTCAGAGCTGAGTACCCATCAGCAAGCAAGAAACTCAGAAAACAAGTGTTTTGGTGTAGGAGACAGGTGAGCTTTGGGGACACGAGTGACTGCCCTGTCTGAACAACAGCCATCTCCTGCTTGGCTTTGCTGAGGCCTTTCCTCTGACCATCTCCTCTGCACCGCTGGGCTTCAAGTGGTACACAGCTAGTGGGAAGCTGAAGAGGGGTTGTACCAGATTTAGGAGGGCAGTCTTCTGATCTTTCCAGGCTTTCCATTCATCTGTCTGTTGGAATGTCCACCGTGAGAGTCTCTGAATGCCTTTGAACACAAAGTCCTCCAGTCTCTGCGTGCACTGTCCATCCGTCTAGTCTCTGCTTCCTGGGGACAGCTTATAAGGAGGGCTGTTGAGCATGTCCGGAAGGAAATGTGGTGCCTCTCGCAACCCAGGCACACGTTGTACCAGTAAGGGCCACCTCAGGCATGAGTTATCCTGGGGAGAAAACCCCTCTTGCTGGCTGGTGGCAGGGTGAGAGAGCAGGATCTCATGGGCATGCCAGTGCCCACCTCTCCTTTCTGGGGACCAAGAGCTGCTGTCTTATCACTGGCACTGGGGCACCAATTCGGTTTTCCTCTGCTTCACCAGAGAGGGAGTCAAACCCACCACTCATACACAGCCATACGCACAAGCCTACTTGGAAATTAATTGATGTAAACCCCAAATAATATCTCATCTCACTGATAAAATAGTTCAGGCTGTGTTCTCTGTGGTGATGCGTAGGTTTGTGAGGGCATCAAGAAACACTGGGGGTTTGGGGGTTTTTTCCCCATCTTTATTTACTTTACATTTCACACAGGGAGAATTTTTCAGCTGTTTGGGGTGTAACTGCTGGCGAGTGCCAATGAAGACAGAAGCACAAGGTTTTGCTGCGAGACAGTAGCACCTCGTGAGCAGACAGGAGAGATGTACCGTGCGAGCTGCTCAAGCAAAAGTTTAGCAAGCGGCATTGGTAGGTGTGAGAAAGACGCAGATTTTGGCAGGTGCGTCGCTAGGCCACACCAGAGGCTGCCAGCGGCCAGCCCGGTTGGGGGGTTTATCCCCAGGATTGTCCCAGGGCTGAGAGCAAAGGCAGCAGCCCAGAAGATGAGGCATAGACGGTGTCCTGGTTCTGGCTGGGACAGAGTTAACTTCCACCGGGGCTGGGAGAGGAGCTGGAGCTGGTGGCCCCTGTGGCTGGGACACAGCTGGGGTAGGTCACTAATGAGCCCACAGCTGGGCCAGGTTACCCAAACTGGCCCAAGGGCTGTTCCATCCCATGGGCCATCTGCTCAGGGTGTCCCGTGGGGAGGGTGCTGGGGGGAGGGGTTTGAGGCTCAGGAGGGGGCCGGGCACCAGGATCCCCTGTGAGCTACGGTACTGGAAATTACGTGCTTGAGTATATTCTGTTACTGGTTTTGGTTTCCATCTCCATTTTATTTTCCTCTGTTGTTCTCTTAAACTGTTTTTATCTCAGCCCAGGAGTTTTGCCTCCTTTTCTTTCCTGATTCTCCCCCTCCTCCCACCGGAGCAGGAGGAGTGAGCGAGCAGTGGTGTGGTATTTTAGCTGCCAAGTGGGGCTGAACCACGACAGAGGGTTGCAGAACCACCCTTGCTCAGGACAGTGAGCTCCTGGCACGGCCGAGAAACAGCTATGGGGAGCGAGGGTGTTCCGTGAGGGATTATTTCATGACAAAGAAACAAGGGAAGGGAAGTGGAAGAGCACTTTCCCACAAAGGTGCTCACCCCAGCCCTGTGCCCTGGGCAAGGAGCCCGGGCATTTTGCGTGTTCTCCTCCCCACCCAGCTGATTTCCAGTCCAGCTTTTTGGTCCACGTGCAAAGCAGAGGGACATGGGACCCACTTCTGCATCTTCCCCCTCTCCCATGGGGATTGCCTCTGCCTCTTCTCACAGAACGCTTTCTTGCCTTTGCCTTTGCCTTTGCTAGGATTTAACGAAGACAACCTGGGTGTCAGTCAGAGTTGTGTCGGTTGTGGGCTGGAACACTTGGCAGGAAGACACCACTCTGCTCTGTGTGACCCAAGGACGTTTTCCCTCTCCTCTGCCTGGCAGGTCTTCATGACGGACAGCTCTGGAGCCCAGAGGGACGCAAGGCGCGCAGGATGCTGAACCTGGCCTAGTCCCCACGCCCAGCAAGCTGTGAGAGGTACAGTACGGCCCGGGGATGACGCTGGGGCTCCTCAGAAACAGCCCAGGCGGGGGGGACGCGAGCTGTGTGCTCGTGGTACGAGGGGCGGCGGAGCCGGAGGGAGAGGGAGGCTGGGGAAGGGAAGCTGGAGAGGGCGTTTCGATGACAGCCCTTCCTCCATCCAGTGGTGAGTCCCGCAACACGCCCCTCGCCAAAATAAAGTTATGGAATCTAATACTGATCGCTGTAGTAACGTCAGGCCTCCGCGCTGACCCGGTTTGAGACAAAGGAAGTGCTCCCCCAGCTCTGGGCGCGCAGACCGCTGCAGGAATGTCGCAGTCTGTTCTCCGGAAAGAATGGCAGAGGGAGCTGCCAGCTTTTCCGCGCTTGCCTCCCCTCGCCCCAGGACCCTCGGGCAGCAGGAGCTGCTTTGCCTCAGGCTCTGAGCAACTCCACTGCTGGAGAGCATCTCCATCCCGCATCCCGCCGGCGGCAGGGCCCCACCTAGCTTCATCTGGGCGTTCAGGCAACAGGAGCTGGAGCAAAGCAAAGCCACCGAGACGCAGCGGCGCAGCAGCAACAACCATCTCCGCTCGCAGCACCCAGTTACTGCTGCACCACAAACACCCAGGGTAAGGGGTGTCCCTGCCCTCCCAGCCGTCCTCGCTGCCGCCTCTGCCAAGTCCTCGGTACCCCCGGTCCCGGGGATGCTGTGGTGGCACAGTGGGACAGGAGGACCGGCTGGCGGTTTGCGGCAGGGTGGTAGCACAGGCGGAGTGGCCTGTCATCTTCTGCGTTGCAAGTTTTCAATGCAAGTGTGGACAACCTCCATCTCTGGAAGTCAGAGCATAAGGAAGGTCGAGGGCAGCTGTGTTGACTGCTCTTCATCCTCTGCTTGCTCCATGGAGGGCTTTGCAAACACGCGCACCCTCCTCCAGGCCTCTTGAAAAGCACTGACCCAAAAAAATCAGAATGGTCCCAAACAGTCTCATTAGCTGCTCTTCCAGACCAGCTGGGACACGCACCGCGTTGTCACCAGCGTGTGCCCCGAGTGCCCTGTAAAAGAGCAGAGACGGCAGGTTGGTTTCCAGAGCCAGTGACCCTGGTCCTGCCCTGGTCCTTCCACTCCATCTCATCAGCTTTCCTGCTTGTTTCCTGAAAACTTTCCCTTTCTTATCTTGCCTTCATTTATCTCATTTGACCTATTTAAGGCTTTGCCTTTCCTTCTTCACAGCAGATCCCATCTTCTGGAGAACTTGAGAAACTTCTCTTTAGGGACAGACAAACAGGTGGTAAAATTTCTGGGGTTTTGCTCCCTTGAGAGTTGATTATATTACCAGTGATACTGGCATGAAAATAAGTTCTGTTTCTCCAAAGAGTTCATCTGCTCCCTTAGCTTAGTCAACACCTGAAGTCAAAACTCTTTGTCGTATTGCAGACATTGTTTTTCACAGCATTTGGTTGTGCTGCTACCAAAAAAAAAGAGTGGTATCTAGAACAGATAAGGAAGAAAAATTATTCTTTTTCTGCTTTGGGATGGCTTCTGTCAGATTTCCCATTAAAAAGGCACAAATCACTTATTCACATGTGAAGTGAGATGTGAGGAGGTCCTTCCACCAGTGACATGGGACTCAGTAGCATTGAGAAATCAGTGCTGGACACTTTCTTGAGCTCATATGCCAGTGTAGCCTGTGCTGGGATTTGCTTTATCTAGTGTTAGCTGCCTGGAGTTGGATTTGCCATCCGGAGGGACCTGGACAGGCTGGAGAGGTGGGCCTGTGAGAACCTCATGAAGCTGAACAAGGCCAAGTGCAAGGTCCTGCACATGGATTGGGGCAATCATAGAATTATAGAATCATAGGCTGGCAGAGAATGGATGGAGGGCAGCCCTGAGGAAAAGGACTTGGGGGTGATGGTGGATGAGAAGCTCAACATGAGCCGGCAACGTGCACTGGCAGCCCAGAAAGCCAACGGCATCCTGGGCTGCAACCCCAGCAGCGTGGGCAGCAGGGCGAGGGAGGGGATTCTGCCCCTCTGCCCCGCTCTGCTGAGACCCCCCTGCAGCGCTGCGTCCAGCTCTGGAGCCCCCAACAGCAGAGGGACGTGGAGCTGTTGGAGAGGGTCCAGAGGAGGCCACGCAGATGCTGAGAGGGCTGGAGCAGCTCTGCTGTGAGGCCAGGCTGGGAGAGCTGGGGCTGTTCAGCCTGGAGAAGAGGAGGCTCCGGGGAGAGCTGAGAGCGGCTCCCAGTGCCCAAAGGGGGCTGCAGGGAAGGTGGGGAGAGACTCTT
>WHYT01016507.1:69021-83091 GCA_009806455.1 Tetrax tetrax | reverse complement strand
TGGGCTGCCCCGGCTGGAGGCCCTAAAGAGCAGTGAATTACTGAAGTGCACTCTGCTGCCAATACCTTACTGGCCACAGCTGCAAATCCAGTTTCAGAGGGGCTTACTGCATTGGGAACGCCATCAGAAAAACATTCTCCGCCTGGTTTCTTTTTCTTTCCCCCCTCCTTTCAGTTAGGCGTTAGGAGGGTAAAGAGCCGCAGGCGAAATATCCGCTGCCGCTGCTCCCCCTTCGGGTGCGGCGGCAGAGCCCGGTGCAGGCAGCCCCGGGACCCCCACAGCCCCTCGGGTTGCCCTGCTCGTTATTGCCCACCCATGTAATGAGCCTCCGTTTCTCGACAGCCTGACGGAGGGCTGTGGGCACAACTGGGTGGCGTGAGCCCGGCCAGCAGCTGGGCACCCCAACCGCTCGGCTGGGAGGACACGGGTGCCGTCCCGCTGCAGCCGAGCGAGCCCCCGCAGCGGTGGGACCAGCCCCTCAGCCCTGGGCCGACCGACGCAGGCAGCGGCCAGGTAGGGATCTTGTTTTGAGGGGAAGCTTTTGCCCAGCTCCCTCCCCGCCCTGACCCTCCTGGGACCATCGACGGGGTCAGCAGCCTACGCCAGCAGACTCGGAGCGGGAACGGCCTGGGTCGGGAGCAGCTGGCAGTTGGACAGGCACTGGGGGACGCCGGGGTGTGACCGGCATCCCGAGCGCCTGGGGCAGACCCCGTGGCCAACAGTAAAGCCAAGACCCCGGGCACCCCGTCCAGAAAACACGACGTTCGGTGCCCCACAAGCCGGATGCTCGGCTTGACTTGCCCCCGGACACCTGGTGTGAGCCCCGGAGGGCAGGTCACAGGGCTCGGGGGCCTCGGGCTAGGATGGGGCGATTGTACGCAGGCCCCTCCTCAGCACGGGAAGGGGACTAAACTGGTGATGGAGAAGTCAGCTCTGGAGCTCGGTGTGTGGGAAACGTCCTTGCGCGAGGCCACATGTCCCCAGCCACCCGCTCCTCCCCGGAGCAGGACGAGCCCGCTCCCCGCGTGTGCCGTGGCGAGGGACCAGGTCCTCAGCAGCTGCTGGGGGAGCACGGGGCCCCTGCCCCGCTGCAGATTGGGGCTGCTGGGAGGCAGCAGTTCCCGGTGCGTTCCCGAGGTGGCAAAGTGCTTCCTGACATGAGGGAGGGCAGGAGGAGAGGGATGGGGACAAACAGGACCCCCCAGGCTCCAAACTGAGGGAAGCCCCCCAGCCTGCTCACCTCCCCTGCCCCATTTGCAGACTCTGGGTAGTGTTGGGGCTCATCGGGGACTATTGGGAGTCCATGTGATGTTTCCAGGCCCAGACCCAGACATTGGAGCTGAGAGCGAGCGATCACCCAGCTCCAGGTCCAGCCCCGTCCCGGCAGGGTGGGGGGGTTTTTGGGAGCAGTCCCCCAGGTGACACAGGACGGTCCTTAGAGCACGGTCCCCACGGAGGGACACTGTGCTCCCCATCCCCGTTCTCCCCTCCCCGTGAGCCCCACGTGCAGCCGGCGGTGCAGGGGAAGAGGCTGAGGGGTCAGGATCCCCATGGCCAAGAAGCTCCTCGGAGCAGAGAGGCCCCAGGTGGGGGGTGAACAGGAGCGGGCAGGGCTGAGCAGCGTTCCTGCCCCAGATGCAGGCTCAGACCCGTGTCCCTGGATACTGAGCCCACAGGGAAGGGCTGGGAGTGTCGGGGCTCCCAGGGGACAGTCACACCACAGGCACCATGAGCCTGATGCATCATCCAGATCAGCCTCCCCAGCCCCGCTTACAGTCAGACCGCACCAAAGCTTGCTTAACTCCCAGTAGCCCCAAAAATAAATTCCTCATCCCGAGTGGATGAGGAATCCCGTTCAGCACCAGCCACTCCGCAGATGCTGGCTGCCCTCACACCAGTCCCGCAAAGCTCCCACGGGGCAGGAAACCCGGCCCAGGTCCTTCCCAGGGGATACCCTGACGTGCTGGAGAGCACGCATATCCCTCAGGACCCCGCGAGGGGTCCGGCCCCGGAGGGAGCGGCGGTGTACGCACATCGGGCGCAGTCTCTGTGTGCTGGAGCCTGGCTGCATGGCACATGCATCCCCGCGCTGCGTCCGGCCCGCGGGCGACTCGGCGCGTGCGTTCGTGCGTGGTGCATGTCTGTGTGTGCCGGGGCTGGGCTGCATGTCAGGGCTGGCACACGTGCGAATGGAAACCCCGATTGCTCTGAAGTGTCCCTTCCCCCAGACCTACGGAAGCGATGGGAGCAGTGCAGCTCTCTCGCCCCTGCCCAGCCCCCCCGGGGTTGGAGTTTTCCCCTTCCCTCCTCTCCCTGCTGTTAGTCCTCCAGGTGACTGGGGAAGGCCCCAGGCAGAATTAAGGCTGGGGGAAGGCTCTGGGTGGCCCCTGCTTTCCTCTTCCATTGTCAGCTCAGGACACGGAGAGCGGAAGAGCCAGGAGGCTCTGCTTCCTCGCAGCACGCAGCATTGTGGCAGCGGAGCCCGGCTCCCAGGGACAGACGTGTGCGTGTGCTGGCTCCCACGTGCCTGCGCTACGGGGCACCGCACGGACCAAGACCGGGCAGAACGGAGGATCTGCGTCCTGAAGCCTGGCAGAGCATCTCTGCCGTCCACCGCTCCCCTCCCGTGCGGCCCTGGGCAGGGTGGATCCCCGAGCCCCTGCGCCAGCAGCCACCTACGAGGGCTCTCCACCTGGGCGTCCTCTTGCTCCCACCCCTTTCACACCCACCAAACCGTCATGGGCAGAGCCAAGAGCAGCGTGAAGGGCTGCAAGGCTCCCACGGCCTGTGAGGAGCCTCCTTTTCTGTCCAGGCACAAGGCAGCCCCCGTTCGTACTTTGTCCCGTCTGTAACACACGGGCTGCGACCAGTGCGCTGGGCCTCAGCTGCCAGCAAGGTGCTGCCATCGATGTGCTGCGCTGGCCGCCATCCAGGCCCGTCCCTGGACAACAGGGGATGCTCTGGGCTCTCCACCCCCATCGCAGAGCTTTGGAGACACTGGGACAGGCTCCTCACAGATCCCAAAGGACACCCACGTGTCTTGTCAGGTGTGGCCCATTTGAAGCACTCGTCCTGTGCTCTTGTCCCACAGGAGCTGGAGCTGCGGAGCCCCTCTGGACTCTGCGCACAGACAGAGGCAGGACACCACCCAAAAACGGGCACCACAGGGTCCGTGCGGGGCAGGCAGTGGGGTGCTTGGCTCATGCGGCTGTAGAGAAGCTGCACCAGCAGAGACATCCCGAAAACACTGTCCTTGTGTTGCTTTGCCTCGAGCGGGGTGCCCAGGCCAATGCACAAGCTCGGGCAGAGCCGAGCAACCCGCAGACCCTGCCCTCAAGCAGCAGTGTCAGAGCGGCCGCGAGAGCCCGGGGCCTTAATGTCCCTGCTGAGCCCAGCACCCCTCTCCGCCCCACAAAATACAGCCTTGCCTCTGCACAGGGGTGGCTGTGTCATCCCCCAGCCCGCCTGCCCCCTCGCTTTGCCGGAACCTGCCGGGTAACAGCCAGCCGCTCCTGGGCTGGGCAGCCTTGCAGCAGCCAGCCCAGGCTCAGGCTCAGGCTCAGGCTCAGGCTCAGGCTCAGGCTCAGGCTCAAGCTCTCTGCGCCGCGTCCCTCAACGATACAGGTCCTGGCTCACGGGCGCATGCCATGGCAGGAGCCCCATCACCGCAGCGGTCCCACGGGCTGTTTGGGTTCTGCTCCACACAGTGCCGGGCTCACCCCTCGCCTTCTCCCGAACACACAGCGCAAGCAGAACGCTGGCAGGACACGCGCTGAGCCCCTGGCGCCTTCGGGCAGAAGAAAGTCCTGGGAGTGAGCTAAGCTGTTGAGCTCGGACTGAGCCTGTATCTGGCAAGGCCCAAGCTCTCTCGGGAGAACGAGAAGCCGCTACCTGCAGATCTGAAGATGTTGCACCCCAGCAGCAGACAGCACGCGCAAGCGGCTCTGGCTCCCACAGAACCAGCTGGCTGTGAACAAGGAGGGGAGCAGGAACCAGGCTGCGCTTAACGGCTCTGGCTTCTCACAGCGAGCTGCTACACGGCTCTCTGCATCCCCAAAGCACTGTATAAACACTGGCCGATTAATCCCACAGCCCCCGGGGAGCTGGGCGAATCCAACAGCTCCATCCAGCAGAATCAACGCGGATGCGCTCGGCAGCACGAGCTGCGCTGGGTGCGAGAGCTTTGGCTGCTCTCCGCGGCGCTCCCCGACCAGCCTGCTTCCCACAGCGGACTGGGAGGCCTCGGGCTGTCCCCGTGTCTGCACGGTTTGCACATTGCTATGTTCCTCACACCTTCCCTTGCCTCTACTTGACCATGTCTCCTCAGCTCAAGCCCAACCAAGTTAGCCACGAAACCGAGGAAACATCAGCTGGCCCGTCTCTAGCGATGGAACAAGAGACCACGTCAGCCTTAAATTAATGGCAGAGTCGTCGTCTCGGTGAGGTCAGAAGTGCTTTTCTTGCACAAGGTTCTGCTCATCTCTGTGCAGAGAGGCCAGCACAAGGTCTGTGTGCCCCAGCTGCTCCAGAGCGACCCGTGAGGGCCTGGCCTGGCTTCGGAAGTGAATCTCAGCCACCGTCACATCCAACTCCGAAACCTGAAAGGGTGCTGGACCTAGTTAAGGTCTGGGCTCTGATCCACGGGTCCTGGTCTACAACAGGAGTCTTGGCGTGAACAGTATGTTGCACTTTGCGTTAGGGGAGTGTGGGCCGTGCGTTGAGCGAGCGTGTGCCACTCCTGTCCCAATGCCCAGCGCCAACGTGGTGAGACCCTTCCCTCCCCGTTTCGTCTGGCATCCTGCAGCTTGTGTCAGCTGTGTGAGCATGGTGCGGTGCGGAGGTGGTCTGCAGTGGTGGCGGGTGGACGGCTGCGGGGAGATGTGCTAAAGCAGAGGCAAGCAAACGCAAGGCTGCTGGCATGAACTGGTAAGGGAGGGTCGGAACGGAACTGCATTGCCCATCCCCACTGCGCTCCAGCTGGGGGTCCAACAGTTGTCCTTGCCACCAGTCCCCTCAGATCCCCATGGTGTCACTGGCCCCAGAGGTGCCATCCCTCACATCTGCTCATGCTCCCCTTGCTCTTGCAGGTGCCTCAGGGGGAGTGGAACAACACGCTGTCACGGGACAAAGACAGCGAGATCCCGTGCCGGCGCATGCGCAGCGGGAGTTACATCAAAGCCATGGGGGATGATGATAGCGAAGACTCAGAAACCAGCCCCAAACCATCCCCGAAAACTGCAGCTCGGAGGCAGAGTTACCTCAAGGCCACCCAACAGTCCCTGAGTGAGCAGAGCACCACCCAAAGGTACGCTGGAGCTCCCCCGGGAGCTCTGCACAGGTCCCCAGGGACCACCCCAGCAGCTGTCCATGGGGTCTGGCCAGTGCACCTGCGTGGAGACCCCGCGGGGGATCAGAGCCCGGCAGGGCTCCTGCACAGCGGCTCAGATAGAGACGAGTGGGAGAGGAGAAGGTGTGGCAGAGGAACAGAGAGAGCTTTCCATCCTGGTGTGAGGAGCCTGCTCTGGGTCCCCATCCCCTCGGTGACAGGGAGGGCACCCCTTTGGTGGAGCTGCGTGGATATCCTCTCTGAGCGCCTGCTCCTCTGCGCTCCGCAGGGGTCCCCGCCCCGTGATGCTGTGTAGACATGGTGGCTGCTCAGCCTGCGTGACTGAGGACGCCTGGCACAGCCCACCGCCCGATGGGACTCTGCCCTCTGCTTTGCTCCACAGGCGTCCCGGGGACTCTGGGACCGGGCAGAAAGTGCCCCATTGTCACACCGGGGTGGGTGACACCCTGAGGCCAGGAGGGATGAGCGGAGAGGCCTGGGACCAGCTACGGGAGGGAGGGAGACCCACAGTGGCTTCAGCCAGATAGAGAGTGGAGCAAGGGGAATGCAGTGAAAGCTTGCTGGGCGAGAGGCTGCTGGGGCCTGTGGACCCCCTGACCGGGGGGTGATGCCATGCAGTGTCCCCACCAGCTGCTCCACTTCCCGGGACAAGGCACCCAGGGGCTGTCAGCGCTTCAGATGCTGTGGCTCGGGAGGATGCGAGCAGCACAGAGGGGCAGGAGGCAGGAGCCACCGCAGCTTGGCTGAGTTCGGCAGGCAGAGCCAGACTGAGGGTGCAGCCGGCAGCGTGGAGACCCCTCATGGTGGCTTCAGGCTGCAGACCAGGTGCTGCTTGCTGCTGAGAGACAGCGACAAAATTAACTGCGGGGAGCCCTGGCAATGCCTGCTCTGAACCCGTCCCTGTTCCCTGCCTTCACATCCACTTTAGGGGGAGCAGAGTTGGGTCCAAGGGTCTCTAATGCCAAATACTCAAGTTGAGAGACTGGGGTTCCTCCTGTCCTGGGCCCATTGTCCAGGACATGTTCAGTTCATGCCATCGGCGTATGACCTCACCCAGGCTGCGGGGTCCTGCCGGCGCCCACGGACAGGCAGCTTTGAGGAGGGGGCTAGGTCAGGGCAGGCTGTTTGAGGAGGAGCGGCAGAGCCAGCCAGGCGTGGATGCAGCGAGGTGGGAGAGGAGGGTCCGGGCAGGGCTGGGCTGGCCGTGGCCATTGCTGCAAGCGCGGGAGGTTTGCCGGAGGGAAGGATCCTGCCTGGGCAGAAGAGGGGTCCACAGCTGTGGGCGCTGCGCTCCAGCGAGGGGCATCGCACCCGGGCCTACACATCCCCTCGGCCATAGGCTGGCAAGGGCTTGTGCCAGGCGCAGGGCAGGCCAGAGTGGAGCTCGACCACCCCCTCGCCTCCCTCCACACTGAGGAGTTTTCAGGTGCTGTGGCCTCCCTGGGGTGCTCTGCCAGCCTGGCACACCCTTGAGACAGCAGCGGGGCACCGTGCCCTGGCACAGCCCCACGCCAGCCCTCGCCAGGATCCCCAGTCTCCTCGGCTGGAGCTGCTGGGGCCATCTCTGGGCTCCACCAGCCGAGGGGCACCGGCCCTGAGGTGTGGGACAGGAGGGAGAAGGGCAGCTGCAGCCTTGGGCAGGACGAGGCACAGAGCAGTGAGACACGATCTGTCCCTGCGAGAGGGCCTCTGCCCTTCCCAAGTCTGCTGCCTGTGCTGTGACTCAGTTTCCCCACGGGCAGGCTGCCGGGGTGGGTCAGGGTGCAGCCCCGCGGGATGGGCACAGGAAGGCTGGTGGGGACACAGCCTCTCACCGCCCTCCCTGACCCCCAGCCCCAGCATCAGCCTGGTCTGTCACCAGGGCTGTGACTGGGGCTGGCATGGATCCCATGTGCTCCCTGGTTTGGCTGGACGGACCTGGCACCTGCAGTGCATCCCCAGAGGCAGCGGGACCGGAGGTCCTGTCTCCTCTCCTTCCCCTGCACCCCACAACCTTCACCGCCTGCCAGACCCGATAGCTGAAGCCAGGGGCCAGCCAAGTGAGAAAGGGCTTCCTCTGCTCCAGGAGCTGGAACAGGGGCCGAGCGCTGGACTCGGTGTCCGGCATTGTCTCCGTGCCAGGCATGCCTGTCCCTGGCAGAGGTGCCGCGGTCGGGGGTGGTCCGGCTCTCCTGGCGGGGCAGCAGCTCCAGCACGGCCCCTGCGCTGCCCTCACCCTGAGGACACCCCTCACACCCTCTCTCTCCTCTGGCAGGAGCCTGGACCGCCTGGACTCTGTCGAGATCCTCCTACCTCCGAAGTTCCCAACCTGGGAGGAAGAATACAACCAGATCTCCGACAGCGCCAACGAGTCCAGTTGCATCAACCAGGTGAGATGGCAGAGTGCTGGGCCCCGCTGCACCGGCACCCCCCGGGGAGGAAGGAGCCAGCTGAGGGGATAGAGGCACATCTTTTTCCTTCAAAGCAAGGAGCTGGGTGTGCTCTTCCCTGGCAGCCTTCCCAAAGTATCAAGGCCAGCTCCTTCCTTCTGGGCGATATCGGACCCCCCTTCCTCCGGCTTTGCCTGCTCTCAGCACTGCTGGCGCAGCTGAAGTCCCTCTGGCAGGGCCGCAGGTGTGGTAGCCTGGAGCGACGCTTCGCGGCGATGGGTGAAGCTCAGGACTGCTCTGAGCACTGGGTCCCACGGTGTCACCGCCCAGAAGCCACCCACAAGCCCTGCTGCAGGCTCCTCATGCCAACTGCGCCAACCTCACCTGTGCGAACAGCAGCGGCCAGCCCGGACCCTGCTGCGGGTCAGCGGGACAGTAACCTGCTGGCTCTGAGGAGCTCCTCCCTCGCGCAGCAGGCTGGGCCCAGGAACAAGGTGCCCATAACTCCAGACTGGCCTGGGGATGTCTCCCGTGGGTATTCCTGGTCCCCACGGGAGGGGCAAAGCCAAGCCTGCCGGTGGGCAGCAAGCCCCTTGCCTCGGGGCGGGCTCCCACCCTGACCCCAGCCTCTGGGGTGCAGTGGGTGCACACTGGGCTGAATTCCCTGTTCCATGCTGCTTCCCCTCGGGATTCCTCCGGAGCAGCTCGGGGCCTGGGTGGCTGTAGGCCAGCTGCCTCAGGCCGGGAAACAGCCCAGCCGGGATGGGGCCTTCGCAGTGGCCCCGTGTGCTCTTCTCAGCCCCGGGACAGCGCGCAGGTAGAGCAACGGCTCCGCAAGCTTCACCCAGCCGTTTCGCTGTTGCCCTGGGCCTCTGTCACGTCCCGTCTCTGTTCACACGTGTCTGCATGGGAGCACACGCACACACGTGGCCCCGCTGTGCTGCTCTGCTCTGTCTGTGCGCAATGATCCAGGGCGGCAGCGCGAGGCAGGGATGGGCATCACGAACCAGAGCATGGAGGAGGGTGAGAGGTGTTCCTCTCCAGGTGCGTGAGGCACTGAGCCCTCCTCCGCTCCAGCCCAGCCTCTCTCCCACCCCATGGCTGGTTTCTCCTGCTGTCATGGAGCGGTTGGAGCCCTCAGTGGAGCGCTCTGGGGAAGGGCACGGGGCGTTGCTCGCGGGCGTACGTGTTCCTTGTGGTCAGTCTCGTTCCTTGTGCATCAGCAGCAATGTGCTGGGTGTCTCTGCACAGAGAAAGGGTCTGGACCCTCGCACTCCTGTCCTTTGCGTGTAAGTCCATGTCTGAAGCCAGGTCTCTGCGTGAAGATAATGAGTAGGCTGAGTCTGTGCTCTCTCCCTGCCTAAGGCTGCACCTGAGCGCAACACCCCCATGAAGGCATCAGAAGGGTCTTGGAGCTGGAGGGTCTGAGCAGCCCACAGTCACCAGTGTGTGCCAGTCGGGTCCTCTGGCAGGCCTGGCCTGCCCTTTCGTCCAGTGCCAGAGGCTGCTCCCCCCCGCCCTCACTTTTGTGTGACCTCCAACACCCATCTTGTGTGTCCAGCAAGACCCTAGTGTCCTCCAGCCCCAGCCCCAGAGCCAAGCCTCTTTCCTCGGGTACATTGTGAACCTGGATCAATCCCAGGATGGGTCATCTTGGGTAGCTCGTGCAGGGCAGAGCTCAGAGGGCAGATGTGCTCCTCAGACCAGGAGTGGAGAGCAGGAGAAGGCAGCGCAGTGTCTGTCGGACGTCTGTCCTTACGCCGAGCTTGTGCCGTGGCTTTGCTATGGAGAGAAGGCACCGTCGCTTCCGTGTGGCTTCTTCCTGGCACGGGGACAAAGGAGATAGCAGCGAGGTGGCTAGCCTGGCCCCACTGTGGTGAAGGACGGTTTCCCGGACATGGAGTGCTCAGACTGCCCACCCGCCGCGGCTCCGCGGGCCACAGAGGCCCAGCGCTGCTCCTGGCCACCTCGCGAGGTGCTGGCCAGTGCTGGGGGCTTCAGAGAGTGCTGACTGGGAGCCCCACCAGCCCTCGGCCAGCAGCCACAGGCAACTCGTGTGTGGCACAGCGTGTTTGGCGTTGTGTGTCCCAGTGTGCCCTGTGTATTTACGGACATTTGGTGCGTACGACGGGCCGAACGCGCCAGCAGCTTCTCTCGTCTGGGAGGCGTCCCGTGGAGCTTTGCCGTGCCGTGTTTGTGCCGCTGTCTGAGGTGCCTGTGCGGCACCTTGCTTGGCATCGTACGAGCTCTGAAGTTTGTACCGAAGTGTCAGCATCAGTGCCCCGGGGGACGGGTCGCCCGCTCCCCCCGTCCTCAGTCCCTGTGCAGTGGCTGTCTGTGTGAGGGGCTCCCCGTTCTTGGCCTTTAACCTTCTCCAACTCTTTCTTCCAGATCTTTGGACCCCCCTCACTTATCCCTCAGATATTTACCCATGGAGAGCAGGTACCGTCCCACTGGCGTTTCCCTCTTCCTTCCTCACGGAGCTTTCTCGGGTCAGGCTGGACGCCCACGGCAGGGTGCGAGGCAGGCTGTGGGGTCAGCAGCAGCAGGAGGAGGAGAAGGAGCAGTGCTCCCAACTGCACTGCAGAGCAGCTGGAGAGCTTGGTTCCCCTGGCCCCATCAGGGGGTTAGGAACCATCAGTTTTAGGGGGAAAGTAGATGGACTCTTTCAGCCGAACCTAGTGGAGCTCAGATGCCAGTGCTGGGCAGAAATACTGTCCTCGAGGCCAAAGAAAGGGCCAGGAGAGACGGCAGTGGGCAACGGGGCCCAGTCTCAGCACCTCTCATCTGTATTTTGGAAGGTTCTGCTTTAGGCTGGTTCTGGTTTAACCTGGGTGAGCCTCTCCTGAGTCTGAGTTTGCCCAGCCGCTGCTACCGGAGAGCGGGGCAGGGCCGGGGGCAAGGGTGGGCAGGAGGTGGGGGCGGCAGGAGAAGCAGGGAGCAAAGCTGCCCCTGCTCGGGTCACACCTTGCGTGGCTGCCGCCGAGCCCACCACGGACGGGGCTGGGATGGATTCCCGATGGTGCCACCCAGACCCAGCCCAGGCAGCCTGTCCCTGGTCCAGCGTGGAGGCTGTCCCCGAGCCCACGCCTCCCCACCTTCTCTCTTGGCGCCGCACCCCACTGTAGGGCCAGGCCATCTCCCCACGGCCGAGCACAGAAGGGTCTCATGGCCAAGGCCGGGGTCTCCCAGCTGTGCTGTGGGGCAGCGGAACCTGTCAGAGGTTCCTGGACAGGGATTTTAGCCTCACACGCTCTCAGCCGCTCCGTCAGAGGCTGGGGGGTGTTTGCAGGCACTGCGGCGGCAAGTGTCTCCCACTCCACTAACAGGGACCCTCTGGCCTCCAGGGAGGGTCCCTCTCTCTCGGCAGGGAGCCCGGGCATCCTGCACCCCACCAGCACTGACCACCACACCTCCCAGTCTCATCTGCCGTGAGCGGGACCACGCAGGAGCGGCGGCAGGGAGAGGAGCAGGAGGGGAAGGGAAGGGAAAGGGCTGCCTGAGGGCAGGGGGTGACTGGATCTACCCCTCTTCCCGCGCAGGCACCAGAGCCGGAGCTGGGCGAGCAGTACGAGACGACCTGCGACTCTACCTACAGCGAGGCCGAGTCAGCCGCCGCGGAGGTGCTGGACCTGCCTCTGCCCAGCTACTTCCGCTCCCGGAGCCACAGCTACCTCCGAGCCATCCAGGCGGGCTGCTCCCAGGAAGAGGACACGGGCTCCGTCCGCTCCATCTCCCCTCCACCGGCGGGCAGCCTCAGCGGCAGCAGGACCCTCCCCACCAACAGCAGTGAGTGCCGGCGGCATGCGGCGGGCAGGCGGAGGGGAAGGGGTGCGAGGCCGTGGGGACGTGGAACACGGCTGCCGATGGCCTGGGAGGTGTCAAGTGTGTGAGGAGCTGGGCTCAGATACCGATATCTCCAGCCACCGGTGTCCAAGACTTTCGTGGCCTTTCGGGGGCTCGCTTTGTGCCGGAGAGGAAGGCCAGCAGCGAGGCGTGCCACTAGGATGGCTGGGGCTGGGTCTCCGGATGCGCGCGCTGAAATGGCAGACAGGCTCTGGCTGCTGGGGTCTGGCCGGCGCAGCTGATGAGGCCTGAAGAGTTCTGGGAGAACTCGAAGTCCTCACTTGCTGCGGCTGGCAGCACCCCGCGGGACACCCGCCTTGCCCAGGGACGCCGGCTGCCCTCGCTGCCTGAAGTCCTGTGGGACAAGCAGCCCTGCTGCCCTGCACTGTCAACAGCTTCCGTCTTCCTCCTCCTCTTCTCCACTACGCGTCTCTTATTATCCCAATCCAGGCTGGTGTTGACAGGTTTGATCTCTCTCTGAAACAAAAAATGTCTGTCAGGGACTCTGTGTCGTTTTGCCCCGGGATGTAATTTTGCCAGGATGCTGGGGTCACTGGCTCAACGCAGCAAGGAACGGCGAGGGCTGCTCAGACCTCACAGCGCTGCGAAAGCCCAGGAGGAAAGAGATGCAAGAACTGGTTTTCTGTCTTGTCCAAAAATGAGCCGGTGCTGGTTCCCCGCTGCAGAGACCAGCACCGCCCTGGCCCGGAGACGCGGTTTGTGCAGGCCGGCTCCACCAGTGCCGTTCCCAAAGCACGATCCGCAGCAGTGGCCTCACTCCCCAGTGGTCCGCACTGCTCCTGGAAAACGCGTGCGAGGGCTGAGGGCGGCAGCGGCGAGCACTGCTCTGGAGACCCTGCTTCTGCAAACGGCTCCTGAAGGCCCGAGCAGAGCCGAGAGGGTCAGGTGTGTGAAGCTGCAGCGTGGGGAGCAGCTCTGCTCTCGCATTTCAGCTGGTGCCAGGCCCTCCCGGCGCGCCGGGGCGGAGGAGCAGGCTCCAGAGAGATGCTCAGGGAAGTTGGCAGGCCCTTGCCAGAAGAGACCCCTGTTACCTTTCCGTGGTGCTTCAAGTCACTTGTTGTGCATCACTTTTGCATCATTTTTTTCAAGGCAGCCTGTGTCCTTCTCGGCTGCTGGCCAGGCTCGGTGCTCTGGGTGAGGCTTGGCCATAACACAGGGCACAAAGAGCTGAGGGGTCCCATCCCGGGAACAGTTTTGGGAACCAGTTAGCAGAGGTGATTCCTTGGTGCTCCCGGAGATGGCAATGCCTGGACATCGTGCCAGGCAAACCCAGAGCAGGCAGGAGGAGTCAGGCATCTCAGCAGGGTTGTACAGTGCTGCTGGCAGCGTGGAGGCACCCACAGGGATGCCGGGGTCAGGTCCAGCGGGGCAGGCCGCTCTTGGCACGGGCTCTGGTCCCGAACCACAGAGCTGTGGCGGGGTTTCAGAGCAGCCTCAGTGTATCTGCCGCGGGCAAAGCTGCCGGAGCGCGGGAGCAGGCTGTTGGTGGGAGCCAGGTCGGAGCCCTCTCCCGGCAGTGGGCAGAGCGGGGAGCAGGAAGGGGAGCACCTTCGTGGCCGGCTCCCGGCCTTCCCACCCAGACACACGCCTGTGCCTCACGTCTCCCCTTCAGTGGTCTGCGCTCTGGGGTCATCCCAGCTGAAGTCCATAGGATGAGATCCCCTGGGAGGGAGGGGCTGCTTGCTCAGCCCCATCCCCCCTTCCTACCACCCTCTCTGCTCTGCTTCTGCCCCACGCGCTTCCCACCCTGGCTCACCCCACTCCCCGCAAGCCCACCCCTGCTCCTTGCTGGCAGAACGGCCGGCGCTGAGCTCAGCACTGCTGCCAACCCAGGCTGACACCGGAAAGAAACAGCAGGTGTAGCGCAGAAAGGGGGCTTTCAAAATGACTAGATGCCACCTCTCTCTGATGTGACCCGGCAGAGATCCGCTGATTTCAGAACATCCTCCAGCCCTTTGTGTTGGCTGCTGGGGCTCAGGGAGGGACACATTTTTGATGGAGGGGGCAGGGAGCGGAGAGGAGCATCTCTGTTTGTGCGCGTGCAGGATGGGGAAGGCAGGAGGCTTGGCTGGATGGCAGTCACACCTTTAATCAGCCACCGGGCTCAGTTCCCCTTGCAAATGCCACTGAGGCTGTAAATTGGTTGGTGCCTCTCGAGCGGCAGACTGGTACCTCACAGCCTGGCACCACCAGCCTGGGCCAACAGAGAGAAGTGGGAGCACCATCGTCCACAGGCCTGATGGTCACTCACGGCCTCTGCTCCACGCAGGGCTCTGGGGTGAAACATCGGAGAGCCCTCGCCCGTTCCCTTCCCACGGACACCCTCCTGCACCCACGCACCAGCCCGGAGAAACTGTTCCCATCGCGTACCCGGTCCCTGAGAGGGGGACTGGATTTCTCCTCTGTGGGGACACATCCTGCAGAGGCACCAGCAGCAGCGCTGTGGCTGACACTGGCTTCTCGCTCTTTGAGGACAGCGTGGGGCTG
>WHYT01016507.1:28535-48180 GCA_009806455.1 Tetrax tetrax | reverse complement strand
GCAGCAATCTGCGCGCGTCAGGGAGCAAAGGGAGCAGGGTCGCGCTGGGGGCCGCGGGCTGGAGCCGGGGGGGTGCCCCCGAAAGGCTCCTCCGAGCCGGCTGCTCCCGCGGCCGCGGCCGAACCCCGGGGGCGGCTCGGGGGCGCGGCCGGTGCTGCGCGGGCCCGGCGCGGTGCGGGCCCGGCCGCGGGGCCTCCCCTCCGGACCCCCGGCCCGCGCCGCGCGCCGCCCGCGCTTTGCGGCCGCGGCTCTTTGCAGCAGGCCGTAGGGCGAGGTAAGCGGCCGGGCCGGGCCGGGGCCTGCGCCGGTGGGGCCGGGCCGGGGCCGCCTCCCCGGGCGGCGGGCAGCGCTGACCCAGAGCCGCCCCGGCCTCGGCCCTTGCCGGATTTTTTTTCCGGTTAGTGAAGCTCAGGGCGTTTGGGCCGGGGCCTGCCCGAGGGGGAGCGCCGGGCCCCGAGGCTCCGCCGCTCGCTGGAGCCCTGCCCGCGCCCCCGTGAGTTCCGCCGGCGTGGGCAGGGGGTGTGTGCCGGGCCTCGCCTCTCCTCACCCGGCCCGTCTGCGGAGGGGCTGAGCCGGGAAGGCAGCGGGCTGTCGAGCCTGCCGAGGAAACTCTCCCTAGGCTGTCATCCGGGATGTTAAATCGCAGCGAGCTTTAAAAAGCAAGGATGAAAGTCCCCGCGTGTCTCCGTCCCCCTTTAAGGTGCCGTGCAGACTGACAGCCGTCCGGCTGCGGGCCGCAGGCGCGGAGCGGCGCTCGCGATTTCCCCCGCACCCGTGTGGCCTGGCTCCAGTGAGCTGCTGAGGTTCCTGCGAGCTTGCTGTGGGAGAGCAAAGCAGAGCACGGACTAACGAGGCCTGCTGGAATCAAGGGACAGAACTGGGCCAGCCGCTTAGGCTGCTGCTGGTGTGACAGCAGTAAACTTTGAAGCACTGTCTGCTTTCTTCTGGCACTGCTATTTGTGCACTTACCTTTGATTTATTTTTTTTCAACGGCTCTGAATATCTTGGGTGCTGGAGGAGGCAGCTCTAAAAATAACTTCAGAGGCTGGTTATTTCCAAAGCCGTCATTTCTGCTTCTCTCAGGTTTCTTTCCCCTCTGTAGCTGGTGTCTTTTTCTCCTGCTGCCAGGCCTGGTCCGTACCTAATCTCCTGTGCTCTGCTGCTTCTAGGTCTTGCCCGGTGAGCAAACGCGCTTTGGCTGTGGGCGACGGCGTGTGTTCGGCCAGCGGGTGGGTGGGATTGCAGTTCTGGGTGAACAGCCTGCGTCCTGGGAACGCTGGGGCCGGGATGAACTAAAACCTCTTTGAAGGGTTGGAACTTCAGGTTGTGAAGACCAGGGCTGCTCGGGCGCTGCTCTGCGGGCAGAAGCGTGCAGGGATGTGCGCTTCCAGCTGTGGTGACAGGTGACAGCGGCTGGAGGAAGTCCCGTTTCTCAGAAGCGTGCTCCCGGACGGCTCGTCGTTCCTGGCTGGGTGAATCCTGCCCTGCTCATGCCTTCGCTCCAATCCTGCTGCCGCGTGCGGGACGAGGTGGGGGCTGGTCAGCGTTGTGTACGCAGGCTGCCATGGGTTGTGAGAACCGCTTGTGCCGCAGCTGTTGTGGGGGGTACCTGTTAAATCCATTTTGTGCCAGCTCTTGTGGTGCGATGCTTTTCAGCAGCGCTTTCTAACGCTGCCTCAATTTGGTGGTAGCCAGCTGTGCCCCTTACCCCCAAACGGCCGCTGAGCCGATTACCGCCCAGCCTCTGCGTGCCACGAGCTCGCCACTACCAGGGACCGCGTTCTCTCCTTCCTGTGCCAAGAGGGCCTGTTCCTCTCCTCCCGATGGCGGGAGAGGACCGGAACAGCTCCGCTCGCCACGGCTCTGGGCAGCAGCGGTACCCTTGGAGGTTTTGCGCCAGTCGTGAGCGTTTTCGGCGTCACTGAGCTCGAGCTGCGGCGCTGGGTGCAGCTCTCCTCGCTCCAGCTGACCTGACTTTGTGCTGTATGCTTTCAAGCTTGCTTTCTTGGAAAGTATACCCTGAGTTTATTCACGGACTGCCGCAGCATTTAGGCTTTCTTGAGAAGAGCAAAACGCCGTAAAGGTACTTCTGAGCGTAGCCAGCACGCGGTGGGCTGAATCCGCAGACGACGCGGAGGTGCCTGGGGCTGGCAGCCTGCTTGCGATGCGCTCTCAACAGCTGCTCTGCTCTGGGCACTTCCTGCCGGCTTCGTGTCGCTCCGGAGCAGCAGCGTCTCTGGGACTGCGGGAAGCGCTTCCTGAGGAGCCTGCGCTGCAGGGCGGAGATGGGTCGGGGAGGGAGAGCTGGCTCAACCGCCCCCAGCAGCGCCTAGGCCTGCGGAGATTGCTCCTGCGTCTGGCTGGTCTGGAGGCTGAAAACAGCACCTCGTTCACATCAGGGGTTTTAAATCCGTCCCTGAAGGTGGGGTCTTAGCCGGCGCCAGTCAGCCTTGGGTTGGTTTTTTGGGCGCTCCCCCCGCACCCCCGCGCGCACGCTGAGGGTAGCAAGAGGAAAAGCAGGCGGGAGGCTGCGCTTGAGCGCGATGGCTGCGAAGCCTCCTGAGCCTGTGGGCAGGCTACAGGGGAAAGGAGAGCCTGATGTGAAGGGAGAGGAAAAAAGATCTGTCTGATCCCGGTCGAGCTGGGAAGGGAGCTAGTGAGAGCGTGGGTTTTCCAGTCTGGGAGGGGTTTTGTGCTGAGCCGTGATTTGGGGGTTTGGGGTTCACCTGGCAAACCAGAAGCAAGGTTTTTATTGTTGGAATGATATCCCCTCTGTAACAGCTCCTCTCCTTTCTGTCAATTACTGTAATTCCAACCACAAAAGAGCTTTCTTGTTCTAATTGGCCTCCTCCTGTTCGGATTCAGTTGTGTTGCTGTGTCGCCATGGAAACAATTGTGACGTCACAATCTACGGCATCACTGGGAAGTGGCTGGGAGGCAGTCGTTGATGTCCCCCTCCGCCCCGGGAATCAATACCTGGGAGGAGAGAGCAGAACAGCTCCGTCGGTTTTGGGGAGGATGCGGAGCTGTGAAACCAGCCTGACTCACGGCTGCGATTTTAAGGCTGATTTTGGTGGCGGCGGGGGGAGAGCTGTAACGTAACCGCTCTCTCCAAACTGTCTTCCTTGCCGTGTCTGCTCTTGAGGTCACTTAGTTTAAATAAGTACATGTCCGCAGGCCCAAAATCTCCAGCTAGTGCTGCACTGCGTCGCTTCAGCCCTGTTAAACATTTGCAACACCAACACACCAAGCACCCAGTAGGCTGGGTTCCAGTCTGGCTCCAGTCACAGCGTGGTGGGCTTGGTGCTGCCTCTGGCTGGGAAGCAGGTGTGCTGAGCATGTCCAGCTGGCTCTGACACCAGTCTGAAAAGCTGTTGTGTCCCCAGGGTGGCAGTCTGAGGGACTTTTGGGGTCTCTTGCCTTTCCAACACTTCTGAGACGGCTGTTTCCACTGTGGGAATACTTCGGTACGTAATGGGATAGCTGGGCTGCTGGGAGATGAGATCATGAAAGCCAACAGGATTTGACTTGTACGCCCTCACGTATGAGCTCAGTGGAGATGTACGGTAGCAGAGGACTGGGCTCCTGTCGTGGCTGAATTCTGCTCTTTGCCAGAACCTTCTCTCTGTCTCCTGAAGGGCCGTGACTTGTCACTGCAGAGGCTGTGTGAGGACGTGTTCTGCTCTGTACGATCTCTTCCATGCATTTGTCCTCAGCTTTATCCGTTTTCTGGTCAGGGGTTGGGCTGAGAGCGTGCCCCAGTGTACTTTGACTCTGTCTTGAGCTGTAGCAGCCTACTCAAATATTAACTAATCTCCTCCTAATTAATAGGAGGCAGGGCGCTCTTCAGTGCCTGACCTGGCAAGCAGGTAGCTCGTGCTTTCCAATTATTTGTCATTCTTGACGAAGGGGCTTTGTCGTGGCTGTCACAGAAGCGTGTTATCTGTAACCCTTCTGTCTGACGTTAGGGAGGGGGCACGCAGGCTCCCCCTGCGCGCGGAGCGTATCCGGAGCTCCGGGCTGGGGGTGCTCCCCTACTGCTGGGTGCTGGCCCCCGCTGCTCAGCGGGGACCCCGTGCGCTGCACCCACGCGGTTTGGCGTGGGCTGCTGCGGGCCGTAATCTGGCGGGGCTGGCGCGGGCTTGGCAAGCGCGGCAGTGCATCTTCAGCCTTGCGTTCAGAGCGAAGGGAGAACGTTTCCTGGAACGTGGAAGCTGAAACAAGTTGACTTTTTCAGTGTGAGAAATTTCTGGCTGTTTTCCTGAAAGGATCGAAACTGTTTTCCAGCAGTTTTGCTGACAGGCTCCTTTTTCTAATTGATTTTTCTCAGTTGCTGGGGGTTTTAAGATGAAAGGCTAGAGCAGCTCGTAGTGTGAAAACAAAGTGTGTTCCACCCTGTCTGTTCCTTAGAACCCTTGGTAATTGTCCTGTTTAGGCGGAAAATGTGACAGGAAGCCCAGTTGCATTTGAATCGTGTTAATTTGTAGCGCTGTTGATCTTAAAATAGCTAGCTGTCTGGCCAAAGATGCTCAAAACCTGCTTTTTAACTAACATTGGTTAAAAACTGTAGGGGCAGGAAATGTTTTAAGTCTTTCCTGACATGGGTCGACCCTGTCCTGGCTGCAGCGAGGGCTCTGGAGCCCACGCGAGGCTGCTTGACTCCGTAGTTGCTGTGGAGGAGGAAGAGAGCGTGTAAAGGTCTAAGGCTGCGGCTGTTTAGGACTACAGTTTGCAGCCAGATGTTGTTCAGGAAAAGAGTTACAAGCTCACCGACAAATTATGCGTGGTGTGTAAGTTTAGCTGCATCTTTAGTACCCCTCAGTTTTCAGAGTGAGTAGAAGGCTACCTCATCCATGGGAAGGGTAATATGAAGTTTCCCTTAATACAGCAAAACAGCTAATTCCCAAGTATTTGGAGATTTCCATTAAAGGCCACGAATAGATTGCTTCCTAGAAGGAACCCAGTCCTTCTGTCCTTACTCATGGGCTTGTCTAAACGCAGTTAACCCGACAGATTCCTTTACTACAGGAACAAGCTGCTGTGAAACAGCTTATTCTTTGAGTAAGGCTCTGGTGGAGTTCCTGGTCCCTCAGACTTGTTTGTGCCCTAACTGGGGGTAATTCTGTGGGGGAGTCCACGCGCTGATACTCTCAGTTGCTCTGTTCGTGCGCCAGCGATGGCTTTTGGTAGCTGTGAATGCCAGTCATGCAGCGGACAATCCGACCACCGTTTAGTCTCCTCAGCTGGGTTCTGAGCAATCCATTACGCAGGGTGTGTTAGAAGATAGAATCACAGAATGGTTAGAGTTGGAAGGGACCTTCAAAGCCCACCCAGCCCAACCCCCCTGCCAGGAGCAGGGACATCTCCAACCAGATCAGGTTGCTCCAACCTGGCCTGGAATGTTTCCGGGGATGGGGCATCTACCACCTCTCTGGGCAACCTAAGATGCTGTGTAGGGTGCTTTTGTACCCTTGTCTTTCACAAACACAAAGAAACTGACTGAATTAATGTTCTCTGTGCGGGACCCTGGAAGCTCTTCTCCTTTCCCTGTTGCTTCCAGCAGCTGACTCGTCCTGGTGAGGAACGGGGTCATCCAGCTCTGGAGTGGGCCGAACAGGAGCAGCTCTCGTGAGCGAATGGTCTCTGGGCGTTGCTTGGTTCTTCCATGGCTGCGTTACAAAGCCAAAGGAAAAGTGGGTCAGTGTTGTGCTGCTTTGGGGAGCAAGGGGTCTGCAGGAGGGGCAGAGACCCCCACCTCTGGCACTGCGACGCAAATACCAGTGCTCCTGGAAGCCTCTGACCTGCTTCCGCTGCAGCGCCGCACCGACCGCCTCAGACATCACTGCCGGCGCTTTACCCCCGCAGTTGGGGTGCGATCCCCTCTTCCACCGTGCCAAACCCCTTCCCTCAGTACTTGCAGGTTTCTGGAATGCCTCAGGCTGGCTTGGCCGGCATCTGTAACAACTGATGCGCTCACAGAAGGAAAAACTGAGGTGCTAGCCGAGGTAAGCTGAGTACCTGAAGATGAGAACACAAACGTGAAACCTAATATCTTGCAAATTCATGTGGTGTTCTGCTGAGTTCTCTGAAATTCAGACATCTGGGGACGTACCTGTCACGCAGACAAGTTTTAAAGGATACCTTTGTAGAAGATGGTCAGCTACAGGATGGTAAGCAGTGCCAAAAAAAAAAGGGAAGAGAGAGTGGGCACTGACAACTTTTGCAGAATAACTCTGCAAAATATATCTGAGATTAAGGGAAATGGCATTCCTGCCTGAAAGATAAGGTAGTGAAAATCGCAGCAAGTTTGTCTGGGCGTCTTTCCAGCCCTGTGAAGTTTCAGGCATTCTTTCAGCAGCGGCTGGCGAAGGGTTGTGATACCAAGTGCTTGTTCGGATCGTAAGTCAACAGATTGCATGCTGCAAGCCAGAACCTGGAGAGGAAAATCAAGTTGTCTTGTGTGATCTCTGATAAAGGCTTCGAAACCAGAGCTGCCTGATCCTGTAGCAGCAGTGGCCACGTACACTTGTTCAGAGGTAAACAGAGCTCCCGCAAACATCACCCAGCGATGGAGCCCAACGAGTATGGATTTGTGCTCAAACTGTTGCAGAGGAGAGTAGATGATGCGGAGCTGTTGGGTGCTCGTAAGCAGATGAGTAGAAGTGAGTTACTGAGGAGCAGCTGGCAGCTTCAGGTTCCCATCTAGCTAAGCTGCCGTCCTTCAGGCTGATAGAGTAGGACTTGTTTTTCTTGCTGTCTCCTCTCCTCTTAGTAACTGCTCGTCAGTGAGTGGCAAGAGTCCTTCCCTTTGCTTTAAAGAAAAACACTCTAAGTCTTGTACATTCTTTTCTAACCCCTCAGAAGGGGGGTTAGAACCAAGATCTGTGCTTGCCTGGGCTCTTTCCAGTCACGCTGAGCGCTGCTTACTGACGTGGTGTCGCACGGAGGGCAAACACAGAGTGGACAAGGGTGGCACTTGGCCTCTTTCGGTCTTAGAGATCTCCTTGTCCAGCCAGTGGTGACACACTTCAGGGATGTGAATCACTCCTGTGTCAGTGGTATTTGCATGTTTTGGGCAGGCTCGCTGCTCTGTGGTTTGTGCAACGCTCAGAAACTTTAAAGATAGAAGGGAAGCATAGCTGGGTAATACTGTCAGATGCAGTTCTTGATGTGAACCCCCGGTGCTGAAAGCTGAGCTGTCCGTTAACTTCAGCGGTGGTAATCCTGCTTGCAGGGCTGCCAGCAGCTCGCAATAGCCAGGAAGTTTGAAAACCTGCCCAGCTGGCCACAGAGGCCGCGTGCCCTCCGCAGCGAGCGTCCCCCTCAAGCACAACTCGTGTTGAAGCCCTTGCCTGGGTTTTTCCAGAGCCTTTGATGCTTTCACGGAGAGTGAAAGCACGCAGGAGGGAGCTGGTCTGGGCTGACGTGGGAAATACCCGTGCCCGCTGTGCTGTGGCACGGGCAGACCTGCGCCTGCTCTCTCCGCGCGGTCGGCTTCAAGTTGCGAAGAGCCGTTCTTGTTCGGAGGGGCAGTGGGTGTGTTCAGCTGGCCTCTTGTGCTGAGGTTCGAGCCTGTTCGCCCGTGCCGCAGCTGACTGGGGCCCAGCTCGGCGCTGCTCTTGATGGAGCGTGGCCGCTGACGGCTGCGCTGACTTGGATGGAGCTGGTCTTGTGTAACGCGTTGAGGCGCGGTGAACAGGGCTGGTGGCCTGCCAGGGGAGTCTCTCTTGCTGGGAGCGCTCACTGCAGTTCTCAGCTCTGTGGGCTGGTCCTTTGCCTCCTGTTTTCCTGCGTCTCGAAGTGGTGAGGATCAGAGCTGGGGTTTTCACACAGCTACAATCTGAAATGTAGGGAGGAAGTAGTCCAGCAGTGTCTGCTGAGGGGGGAACTTTGCGTGTTCTGCAGTGGAACTTGTGTAGATGGGAACTCTGGTCTCTGCACAGTTTCTGCGTGTTCCAGTATCTAAAAACTAAAGATAGGGTTCCTTTTTCCTCGTGTGGGTGAGATTTCTGAATAACTTTCTTAGCTGGCTTTATGGTGAAGTCTCATTGATAAACAAGTGAGTGAATTTCCTTAGTACAGAGTCGCTGAATAGGAGGTCTCATTTTTCTGGTATTGGGAAATACTTCCAGAAAGCAGGATGCTTAATAACACATCTGAGTTGGAACTTGCTAGCCTGCTGGGTACCAGGACTTGAAGAGCTGGGCCATTGTTCTCAAAGATGCTGGAGATCAAGTGCTGCGATTCCAGCTCTGCGCATGCTCCTCAGAGCGCAGTTACGTAACCATTTGTGTGCTGAGGCTGTGGTTGTGTTTCTTGCCTTCAGAGGCAGCCAGGGCTTGTTGCTCACCGTGTTAGGCTGCACGGCCGTCTGCAGCGCTCGCTGGCAGTAAGCGGAACGGGGACGGGAAGGGGGACAGCTGGATGTAGGGAACTTGCGCTTTGTTGTGGTTTGGGATGTTCTGAAGCGTCATCTCGCTCCGGAGTTTCGAGTTGTGCCTTCTGTTTTGCTTTTGGGTTCAGCTTGCTGTCTTGTTCTGTGGTATGTGCAGAGCCTCCCTCCGTTAAGGGGCTGAACAGTGAAATGACAGCGGTACGTCACCGGATGGAGGCTGGCTTACCACCTCCCACAACCAGACCGTTGGTTCTGAAACTTCAGAAGCAATTATTAATCCATGCCATTGCTGTTTGCACTCTCACGCGAAGATACCTGATAGAAATTAGTGACCGTTCTGATCCGAATGCACAGGGGATATGCAATGTATGTATGAAATCCAAAGGAAGTGTCAACCTTGTGGTTTAACCCTAGTCAGCAGTGAAGTACCACGCAGCCACTCGTTCACACACACCCCCCCTCCCTGAGAGGTATGGAGGAGAGAGCTGAAAAACTTGTGGATTGAGATAAAACCAGTTTACTAGGACAGCAAAGGAAAATATAATAGTATCTATAATAGTGATAATAATAACAGATAGAGATAGTAAAATATGCAAAATGAACAATGCACAGTTTCTCACTGCCTGACAAGAATACAGCCTGTCCTGAGCAGCCATCAGGGAGTGGAACCCAGAGCGATCTTGAGCAGAGACAGCAAGAGTGCGAGATGTGCCCACTGGCCAGCCCCCCGATATACCGAGCGGGACGCCTGGCATGGAACGCTCTTTGGGCAGCCTGGGTCAGCTGTTCCGGCCGTACCCTCCCAGCCTCCTGCACCTGCCCACGAGTGACACCTGGGAAGCTGGGAAAGTCCTTCATCTCTTGGCGACAACTCATAACACCAGTGTGCTAGCAGCATTCTCCACATACCAAATCCCATACTAAATCCAAACACAGCAGCTACTGGGAAGAAAATCAGCTCCATCCCAGCTGAAACCAGGACAAACTTAAACCTTGAATGTTTTGGAGCTTCTTGCATCTAATGTGCAAGAACCAAAGCTGAAGGCAAATTCCTTTGCTCTGGAGGCGCTGCTGAATTAAACCATGAAGAATTTCTCTGGTGAGCCAGGTTCCTGAGAGCATTCTCTGGTGACATCCTGGACTTGGGAACTGCAAGATCACTTGCGTACCAGAACCCAGCTCTGGCGCTAAGCGCTGGTGTGCTGTTGTGTGTTCAGAGTGCTGCTCCTGCCGTCCAGCTGGACAGGCAAAGGACAGAACCTCGGAGAAGGTAACTTCCTGATGGAAACAGTAGCAATCCCGTAGAGCGAGGCTTCCCGTGACGCTGTGAATTCATACCGTGTGAAAATTTCCCGTAAACCATGTTCATACTTCAAGGCTGCTGCAGAGAAAGGTCTTTAAGACAATGACCTGAAGGACTGTTTTGTTTGGATGGTGGTACTCAGCTTCCCAGGGCATGCTGGCCTGCTCCCCGAGATGGGGTGTGTGCATCCACACCCGAGCGTCCGCAGAGCTCGGATGCGGTGATGCCTTTGTGCCGAATCCACCAGCCGCGCGTGTCCCGTCGGACAGCACTTTGAGGGTGTGCTGTATTCCTGGCTCTCGGGAGAGGTGGCACTTAATTTAACAGAATACTTGTGCCTGTGTTAGCGGCACGAGTAGGAGGGGATAGTCCTGTGGTACCCAAGGGAGATGGCACTTCACAAGTTGTTCCAAGTGTCTTGCAGCGTAAGCTGCTGACATTGCAGGCTCGTGGAAACGTCCTGGTGGCGATGATGCAAGCTGCTCCGAGCTTGCCGTTAAATAACCCTGCGCGTGCTCTGCTGCTCCCGCTCCGAGCCTACGGAACGAACGTTCCCACGGTTAGATAACTGGCCACGCATCTGTTTACAAAACAGTATCCAAAATAAGTTGTTACTGTTTTGTTTCCTCAGCTGTACTGTGCGTCCTGGTTACAGCCACAAAAATAAGAACTGACTCTGTTGCTGAAAGGGAGTTGGACTTTTTTTTTTTCTTATCACTGCTTCAATGCAAAGTTGTTTTCACCATCTCGGGACTTTGGCTTGTTGGTATGAAGCTTGGCTGCTGTCACCTCATAGGCATCCTGTGTCTTCTGGATGTCTGGGCCAGTGGTAGAAACAGAGCAGCTTCACATCCCTGTGAAAGATTGGATTCATTCTCGGTCTGCTGATGGTGCTGAAGACGCTCGTCGTAGTGTGTGGGGAACGGTGGCTTGCGTGGGAAGGGCTGTCCTGGCCGCTCTTTGCTTTCTCCCTGGGAGTCAGCGAGAGGACAGTCCTTGTGCAGCGGGGTGCCCGGGCGGAGCAGCAGCCCGGCGGGCAGCGTGGCGTGGAGCGGGCCCCGAGGCACCCCTGCGTGTGGGCTGGTGCAAGGTAGCAGCCGTTTGGGCCCCCCTTGTTTCTGGGAGCGTACCAGCCCCCTCTGACTGGGGGTTAACCCGGAGCCGGAGCAAGCAGGAGAGCTTCCGGCTCTTCACCAGGTTTGCGTGATTGGAAGACAATAGAAAGCAGACACTTGAAAATTAAAGGTGCTTCTTTGGTGTTGCCCACCTCTTCACTGGCCACAGGACCATTAATTTATCTCCAAAAGCACTTCTGGTTCTTTTTGGCCTTTGAAAGGCTGTTAGGGGATAAGGGAGACTTTTCTCTTGCTGTTGTATCGTGACAGAGCTGAGAACATGGCCGTTTCCTCAGGTGTATTGAAAAATTGCTTCTGCAGTGTGTACTCTAGGTCTCCGTTAACTGGTGCCGTAATGGGAGCAGTTTTGGCACTCCCCTTTTTCAGCTTCTCGACAGCACTTCTCCCTGCTTATCGTTCCCTTGCTGACAGCAGGTTCAGCGTTCCTCCTTCCTGGCTGCCGGAAGCCGCACAGGGACCAGCTCTGGCAGAGTCATCCCATGCCACTGACCTTCATCTCAACCCTGGCAGAGACTTGAGAGCAGCTTTCTTCTCCGGAGGCACGGACCTCTGGGTGTTTGGTTGCCTGTTATGGAGTCCCCTCAGCTGGTAGCTAGCACATCTGTCTTAACTCTGCTGGCATGGCCTGGATCCGGGAAACTTGACTGGGTGTCTCTTCCTCTGAAAGTGTGGCTCCGGTACGTAAATAACCCGAATGTTTTCTTGAAAGCACGTTCTAGGAAAATGTGGAAGGGATCGGGTTGGTTTGTTTCCCAGTCTGCTATCCCAGACAGTAGAAGTGACCCTGAGCCGCTCCGGCACACTGCCCCGTTCCCGGCGATGGGGACCGCTGCAGCGCGTGTGTCGAGGGTCTGTGCTCGGGCGCGGGTCTGAGGCTCAGACTGAAGTGACGAGGGCAGAGCGCTCTCCCTCCCGGCCGTGCCCCTCCCCTGGAGACACTGTTTCCTGGTGTATCGGGCCATACTCTTCTCTAACGGCCGGAGGGTCCTTCTGGCAAATGAACCCCTGGAGCAGAGAGCAGACCTGCTGCTGCATGAGCTCTCCTTGCCCCCACCCTCGCTGTGCCCCACAAAGTCAGTGCTTCTCTAGGTTTGTGTCTATGCGATCACGCTTTGGTTATTTTTGTCTGGTGGTCCTTGTTTTGAAAGGCCACTTCAGGTGAAAGCACTTGCTGGACTAACCCCGAGAAGCTGATACAGGGTGAATCTGTACCGGGCAGCCAGCGTAGCTACGCTCTCAGCCATCCCGTTGAGCTAAGCACGGCAGAGGCAGAGTTGGTGACTGCCCTGGAGAGCGCGGCATCAAGGGGTTGGCGTTTTCATTTGGAAGGGTGAGCTGCTGTTACTGTGGATTTCCTCCTATAGCCGGTCGTGGTGATGGACAACTGGTGTGACGAGGAGTGGCTGCTTGGATGCAGTAATTCGTTCCAAGCCCAAAATTGTGCCCTGGCCAAGTGTGGGGAGATGGCCAAGTGGAGAAATAACTCCAGCCTTGGGCTTCAAAGTGTCTGGCTTGGCTGGGATTTTCAGAGAAGCATAGAGGTGGGATTTGTCACTCAGAGCTGGTGGAAGCTGCTCCCCTCGGTATGTGCGTGGGAGCGAGGTCAGGCCACCTCCGAACCATGCTGCGGGGTCGGCTCCTTATTGCCAGGAGCTATTTGGAAAGTCTGAACGGGTTCTCTCCAAAACCATTTCATCCCTGGTTGTGCGAGGAGGTCTCTGCAAGAAGCAGTTTGTTTAGCTTGTTTGCTTCATCCTGCCCTTGCAGGAAGAGCTTCTTGGCCTGTATGCTGGAGAGTTGTCTATAGCTCCATGCTGTAACAGCTGCCTGGACGCGCGGGCTGTGGGCAGGGGGCGCGGAAAGGGAGGAGGTGGGCAGGGACACGGTTAGCAACAGCTCCAGCACCTGCCTCCTGAAACCCCGGATCCTGTTCTGCGAAGGACTGGTAGTGCAGCTGTAGGACTGTGGCTCTGAAGGCTTCTACCAACAAGCCCCGTAATTTCCTTTCCAGAGCTTTAGACTTGGTAAGCTCGCAGCTGTTACGTTACTTCTGGTCCTTGACTGATGGTTTCTGTCAAACTAAGAGTCCGGCAGGCCCTGCGTTCTTCCGTGGCATCACCTCAGGTATTGTTTAGGTTACTCTCTAACTGGCAAAAGGCTTCTGTGCCTGTTGGGAGCAGGGGCTTTGCGATCAAAAAACCCCGCTGATCTTTGCGCTGCCAGCTGTGAGCGCGGATGCCTGAGACAGCCCCGTCAAACTGGTGTACGTGCTGGGAGGGAAAGCTGGAGATGCGCAGGAAAGGCTTTTCAAGGCCATTCTCCGCTGCTAAACAAGCCACCACGGAAAGCCTGCTCGTGACTCATGTTTACAACTCTGGGGGCTAAAGACTAGCTGTGCCTGTGCCTAAAGGTGCTGCGCCTGCAGCAGCCTCTCCTGGAGCCTCATCCAGCTCTGGGAGATGAAGTGAGCACACTTCTTCAGGAACGTCAGATAGCTGTGATTCAGTAAGGAGTGACTTCTGAAAACACCTCTGGTGAACTGTCTCTTGCTGGAATAACTTCAAAACAGTCTGATTCAAGATCGTTCTCCTCACCTTCCTGAAGCCACTCAAAATCAGTGGTTACCTCCTTCCCACGCTGTCTGACTGTCCTCTTCCATTTAGTGTCATGCAACAGGCCAGGAAAGTAAAAGTGCCAGTGCTGAAAGCTCTGCCTCACTTGCGTGTTGGTGGTTAGTGTTTTCAGATGGAGTACTGGGAGAGGCTTTCTGGAATGTCCTGCAGAACAAAGAGCATTTCTGAGTTTGATTTGGATGGCGTTTATTTTGTAGCTGGAGCTATACAACTGGTGAGTTGAAAGGAGCGGAGGGAGAAGAGATCACTGATTTGGAAACAGGAATAAATATAAGCGAGGTGGGAAAGGAAGCCAAGAAGTCTTCTGGCACATAGCTTTCAAGGCAGGAAAATAAAGTCTCTGTCCTGCAGTTGAGCAGGTTCCTGAAAGCAGCAGAGGATGCTCAGTGACGTTTAATACTTTTGCTGGAGACTGGATTTTAATGTTAACCCTCCTTGAAAGTCATCGTGTCAAATCCTGAATTCAAGAGAGCAGGACAGGCAGGAGCAGGTCCTGAGAGTGCCGTGGCAGACACCATGGCATGAGAACAGCGTAACTAAGACAGTGCCTCTAGTTCTGTTGCCTAGAAACTGAATCTGTTAAGTGGATGTGGGGAGGGCTCTTCACTAGCGTCTCCCTCGTGTCCCTTTTCCAGTTAATAGCCTTAGATCTTCAAAGTACCTCTGTGACGGGCTCTGCGAGCTGGAGGGCCGGGTGAGCGCGAGCGTGGGCGAACAGGTCCTGCACATGTGAATCCAGACCTTCTGCTACGTATCTGTGGCTGAAAAGCAGCGGTCTGGGCTCTCAGTTTGGTTACGGGGACTCTTCAGGACTGTGCACCAGGAACTCGGTGTTTTGGAGCGTCTGGTAAAAGCAAACTGAGCTGTAAAGGTGAAAACTTTCTGATGGCTTGAAGCTATTTAGGTCACAGATGCTAGGTCCTCAGATGTGCTTGGAGAAGGCTCTCCGTTCACGCGTGGGATTTGTTGTGCTCTTTCGTTTCAGAGCTGGAGCCTGCACAGTGGCTCCTTTGTCAAATGGCCTGCTCGATTCCCGAAATGAAGTATTCCAGAAAGTGCTGGCTTTACTCTGGATGTCCCCTCCCTCGGGAGGATGGGAAAAGGGACCATTGTTCTGGAAGTGCTTGTGATATTTGAAATTCTTAAGAAATCAAAGCTGGGGACTCTTGGCCCTGGGAGGGCGGCGTGAGCAGCGTCGCTGGGACGCGTGCTGCTGTGTCTGCGTACCTCTCCGTGCCGAGCTCGCGAGAAAGAAGAAAGCCAGCTCAGCTCTGCTGTCGGCACAGGTTTGCTCATGTGGGAGCGTTCGGAAATCCAAGCAGTGGGAACAGCTGTGCTTTGGAAAGCTTTCAGGTACCCTGCCCAGAAGGATTAGAAGGTTGGGATATTTGCTTAATTGCCCGTTCCGGCTCGGAGGCCTTACCTTGCCTCTGCAGATCAGACGGGGTTTGCGGCGTTGCCTGCTCCGGGTGGTGCAGCAGCTCACCCCTGTCAGATCTAATGCTAACGAAGAGAGGGAGCAGCCTGCCACGGCCTTTCCTCTGGGTGCTCATGTGATGTTTTTAATCTCATAGCTAATGCCATGCTAAATTGTGAATTAGAATATGGAATAGCTTTCTCTAACATGCAAAGCTTGTCCTGTGCCTCGGCGAGCAGAAGTTTCCCAGCAATTTTGACTTTGATTCTTCAGTATTAGCATAGCGTTGCCACATCTTGGTTTGTACGTACTTAAGGGAGGAAATAGCTGTAATTGAATCCAACTACTGAAACCTCTTGATGATTGTAGCTTTGAAGATGTAAATCTTGGGTGCTGGCTGCCTGACAGCAAATGTCCAAGTGGAAAGACAGTCTTGACTAAGGGTTAGATTTTCCTATAGGCTGGGTAAGCGCAGACGTCTCTTCAGCCTGGTGCTTTCCCGTCTGCCTTGCGCAGAGGCTGTGTTGCATTGTCGTCTCCTCATCTGCTGACACATGTGCTTTCTCTGGCCCTGTGGGTGCAGGGTGTGGTTTGTTTTTAGTTTACAAAGAATTTCTAGTCATCTGGGTGTGGGGAGGGCTTTTCATAATGTTCTGGCAAAATGACCTCTGTTGCTCCTGGTGGCATTGCCGAATGCTTGCCCGTGCCTAAAACAGCTGGAACCTCGTCCTGCGTGCGACGGACAACAGCAGACACCAGCAACTGCCTCTCTGGATCAGGTAAAAATCAGGATACAGTAACTGAAAACTGTCCTGTGATGAAAATCTTGATGCTGAATAAAGTGATGGAGAAATTAATTCTCCTCTTGCCTTGAGGTTTTTCAGCAGCAATGGTGGCAATTTCTAGATCTTCTAGGTAGCCTAGAGAATTGCTGGCTGCTTCTGTTCTTGGGGATGAAGCAATCCCCTAGGAGCCTCGTTTATACTGGGAGAACTCGGCTATTGCCGACACCGGCGCAGCCCTGTTCCGTTATCACCGTCCGTGTTGACAAGCTGCTGGCTGCCGTCAGCGTTCTCAGCACCCTCTTGGCCACCTCTTCTGTGAACAGCGTTTAAATGGTGCACTTAAAACAACGGAAACCCATCGACGCCGCTTCCACGGCTGTCTGCGGGTGGGGCCGGGCCAACACGGCCTCGGTAGCTGTGCAAAACCTTCCTGCTTCGGGTGTGATTCCGCCGTACTGGAGGTGGTCGTATTCCTGCAGCTGCAAAAAGGTCCTGGACAAAAAGTGAGGTGGGTTACTGGTGGGCTTAGAGGGCGGTCGCTGAGCTGAGGAGGAGGTATGCGGGGATGTACTGCGGAATAACCGCTCTGTGTACCGTGCTGGATGGACAAGTTCCCCTTTGAGAGGGCAGCAGTTGGGTTCTTTTACTTATTTTGTGCTCCAGATGCAGCTTGAGCCTGTCGATTGGAAGTTGGAACGTGTCTCCTTTGCCACGTGAGGAAACGCTTGGGAATGACTTGGTCTTGTGCTTTAGCGGTCAGCGAGTCCTAAAACAGGGCATTTGAGGGGCTGAGCTCTAACACGGGCAGGAACAGCCCTGGTTGACGAGCGGAGCTGCGTGATTTCTAGCCGTATGGTTTTGAGGGGATGCAGCTCTGAGGAGGAGTGAAGGTTCCCTGGGCTCCTGCGGCGGCAGAGACGCGAGGTAACAGCCTCTGCACGTGCCGTCCTCCGAGGGACGTGGCCTTGCGTGAAGCGATGGCAAACGCGAAGGATATTTCCTGCAGCGCGTAGTGAGCTGGTGGAACTTAACTGCTGCAGGATATTCCAGAAACTGCTGGCTTGGAGAGAAACTAATAAGCCTGCTTAATTAAACGGGCTTTCCTAACCACGTTGAAGATTAACACCAGCACCCTCCCTGCACTCAGAAGTGGCTATAGCAGTGCGTAAACGGCGGATTCTGCCGTTCCTGTGTTAGTGTCTCCTCCAAATGCCGAACCCTGGTCCGTGCACCTCGCTCCTTTGCGGAGCCCCGGCAGTTTAACGTCCCCTGGTAGGGAAGAGCGAGCGGCCTGCGACCTAGTGGCACTGGCTGATTCATGTCTGGTTCACATTAAAGCCCTAAATTCACGTGTGCGCTGCCACAATCCTAAGCAAAACTTGGAGGAAGAGCGGCCCTGAAGAGGGAGAGGAGTGTGGAGACTGGGCATTGCTGTGTGACAGTGATCCTGTGGCAGCCAGTTCAGACCAGCTCTCTTGGCTGCCTCTCTGCGTGTTATCCGTGGCCTTGGGTGTCCCGCGCGGTTCTTGCTCCTCACAAGGCCTTTCTGGTACAGACGCTCAGGGCTGCGGAGCCAAAGCCGGCCTGGATGTGCGTGCAGCCCGCAGTAACAGCCCCTCAGCGGAGGGATCGTTATTTCCAGGCTGCTGCTGTATTTAAGAGCAAGAAGGAGTGGGGCCTGCAGTAAGTGCTGTTCCTGAAGAATACTCCCTGGAATGTACATCTCTAGATGCCTTCAGTTGCTTTTTTCTCTCTCCCGTTCTGCTGGCGGGTCAGTCTTGTCTCTGATTTCCTGGCTGAGGTGTCAGAGGTGCCCTGGGCCCGGGGGATGCAGGGGGTGATGCTTCGGTGCATCACAAAGGGTTGTTGCTCTCCTGTTGTGGCAGCATCTTTCGGTGCAGCGTATTCGCTGCTTGAGGAGCTTTTGCCTGAATCGTGGTCGCTGAGCTGTGGTCTGTGTGCTGCCGAAGCGAGCCTCGTGTCTCCAGGAGCCCTGCAAGCGGCGGCGTGCTGAGCTGCAGAGCAGCTCTGCCGCCCCGGCTGCGCTGGAGGGAGCGGCTGTGGCCTGGGTGGGCTCTGCGAGGTGGCGGGTGCTCCAGGCTGAGTCCCGCTTTCTCTTCCCAGATGTGAGGTCTGGCACCGGCGGCAGGGAAGTCCGTGCGGCCTTCCCGATGGAATGTCTGCTGTCTAGAAATCCTCTGCCTCTGTGGCACGGATGGTTCAGAGCTCAGCCCCTTCCTGACGACCCGGCAGGGTGTCACCGGGGCTTCCCTGCCTTCTCCCGGGACAAGCAGCAGCGTCGGTTCCCCACGACTGTTGCTGCGTGCACAGAAAGGCTTGCGGCCACCCGCTCCCGGGGATCCTCGCTCTGCCGCAGCCAGGGACTCGCCTCCTCCCCGTGCCCGCCGGGACCCACGCCTGGGCCGGCGCCAGCGATGCTGTGTGAACGGGAAGGGTGCTGAGGGGGCGCGGGGGGAGCTCGCTGTGCAGCCGTGTAGGAAACGGGCCGCTGGGTGATGCAGGGCCTGCCGGCGGCGCGGTACGGGCGCTCCCGGCCCTGCCGGTGCCCCCACTTGGGTCTGCCCCCCTCCTGTTTCTGCACCCCCCCCGGCAAAGGCGAACAGCGAGAAATGGCGTGTCGCCGCGCGGCTCTGAAGCCAAGCTGGGCTCCTGTCACCGAGAGCTTGTAAAACCTGCCGCGGGCTCGGATTATGCTGGCGCTTCTCTGATGGCCGTTCTGTGGCGCGGGGGCGCTGCGTGGCCGTGACTCTGGCTGGGAACGGTTGCGCCTGGTCGCGGGGAGGCAGCTGTCTCCAGGCAGGCCTGTGTAGGCTCAGGGAAGCGGAGCTGGCAGCTCTGCAGCCCTGGCTGCGCTGGTGTAGCCGTGGCAGCAGGGGCTGCTGGGGCCGAGGCGAGATCCAGCGGCGGGAGGAATCGGTTGGTGCCTCCGTCGCTGCCCAACCCGTGTAAGACAGGCTGGCAGGGCGGGTGCTGGTGGTCCGTGTGCTGCTGTGCTGGGGGCTCTGCTGCTGCGACGGCCAGGGCCGTGGGCTCTGAGCCTGGTCGTGGTGGAGACTGCAGGAGCGTGGATGATGAGCAGAGGTCCCAGGGCTCTGTGGATCTGGGTTCCATTTAGCTGTGCTGCTTCATATCTGTTGGTGTGTAAAGCTCATTAAGCATTAGCCCTCATTAGGGAGGGTGTCGAGGGATTAAGCATAACGTGACGCAGTACGGCCCACTGGACCGTTCCCTTCACGTCATGCCCTTAGTGGAAAAATGGATGTGCCATCATGTTGTGGTTTAACCCCAGTCAGCAACCAAGTGTGCTATGCAGCCGCTCGCTCACCCTCCTCCTCCCTGGGGTGATGGGAGAGAGAATTGGAAAGACAGGAGAACTCATGGGCTGAGATAAAACCAGTTTATTAGGATAGCAAAGGAAGAGATAATACTATATACAATTACTATAATAATAACAAAAATGGAACATACAAAACTGACGATGCCCAGTTTCCCACCACCTGGTGACTGGTACAGCCTGTTCCGCGCAGCAGTCACAGAACAGAGAATGGATTGAGAATGGATTCTCATTGAGAGCAGCCCTGACGAGAAGGACTTGGGAGTGCTGGTGGACGAGAGGCCCAACATGAGCCGGCAATGCGCCCTTGCGGCCCAGAAGGCCAACGGCATCCTGGGCTGCATCAAGAGGAGCGTGGCCAGCAGGTCGAGGGAGGTGATTCTCCCCCTCTACTCTGCCCTCGTGAGACCCCACCTGGAGTACTGCGTCCAGTTCTGGAGTCCCCAACATCAGAAGGACATGGACCAGTTGGAGAAGGTCCAGAGGAGGCCACGCAGATGATCAGAGGGCTGGAGCACCTCTCCTACGAGGACAGGCTGAGAGAGCTGGGGCTGTTCAGCCTGGAGAAGAGGAGGCTCCGGGGAGACCTGATAGCGGTCTTCCAGTACCTCAAGGGGGCCT
>WHYT01016507.1:9756-28515 GCA_009806455.1 Tetrax tetrax | reverse complement strand
GCTGGGGGCTCTGCTGCTGCGACGGCCAGGGCCGTGGGCTCTGAGCCTGGTCGTGGTGGAGACTGCAGGAGCGTGGATGATGAGCAGAGGTCCCAGGGCTCTGTGGATCTGGGTTCCATTTAGCTGTGCTGCTTCATATCTGTTGGTGTGTAAAGCTCATTAAGCATTAGCCCTCATTAGGGAGGGTGTCGAGGGATTAAGCATAACCTGACGCAGTACTGAGCAAAGGCACACTGGACCGTTCCCTTCACGTCATGCCCTTAGTGGAAAAATGGATGTGCCATCATGTTGTGGTTTAACCCCAGTCAGCAACCAAGTGTGCTATGCAGCCGCTCGCTCACCCTCCTCCTCCCTGGGGTGATGGGAGAGAGAATTGGAAAGACAGGAGAACTCATGGGCTGAGATAAAACCAGTTTATTAGGATAGCAAAGGAAGAGATAATACTATATACAATTACTATAATAATAACAACAATGGAACATACAAAACTGACGATGCCCAGTTTCCCACCACCTGGTGACTGGTACAGCCTGTTCCGCGCAGCAGTCACAGAACAGAACTGAGAGCTGTCCCGGAACAATCCTGAGAGAGAAAGAGAGCACGTTGCCCACCAGCCAACCCCCCCTTAGACACTGAGCATGACTTCCATGCCATGGAACACGCTCTTTGGGCAGTCTGAGTCAGCTCTTCTGGCTGTACCCTCCCAGGGTTTTGCATCCACAAAGTAATGAAACCTGGGAAGCTGGGAAAGTCCTTCATCTCTTGGCAACAACTCATAACAGCAGTGTGCTAGCAGCATTCTTCAGATACCAAATCCCATAGTAAATCCAAACACGGCAGCTACTGGGAAGAAAATCGGCTCCGTCCCAGCTCCATCCCAGAAACCAGGACACACCACTGAATGGGCAGGAATGGGCCAGCGGGCGGGAGGCGAGGAGCCGTGTCCGTGGGGACCAGGCACCCCCGCTGCGTCAGAGCTGTGCTTCCGCTGCTCCTGGGACCCCGGCTTTTCTCCTCCCAGTGACTTCTTGAGGCAGGACGGTTGGTTTGGGGGATCTTGGCTCTTGTTAAGGAATTAACGTTTGGGCAGGGAGAGGAAGGGAATGCTGCGTGCTGGCCGGACTGGAGACCCGCCCGAGTCCCGCAGGACAGACGGACAGCTTGCTGGATGCGTGTCTGCGGAGCGGGGTGGAGTTGCCTATCGCTGTTCCAGCTTGCTTTACAATCTGGGCTGGAAATGACTTTGGGGAGGGTGGGGGGAAACGGCAACGTCCCTTCTAACACAGGTAGGAGCCCGGTAGAGTCGCCGTAGGCGGGTTTGGAGCGGCTGCGGCTGGCGTTCGGCAGCACGCGTTGTGCTGAAAGGGGGATGGCCAGATCGGTCGGAAGGTGCAAGAGAGTATTTGAAACCCTGGCGTTCCTGGGTGGGGTCATCTGCTGCCTCATGCCTCTTTTACATTTGTGACCTTCTACAAGTGGCTTTTTTTAAAAACAAAAAAAAAAAGCAAGCTGCCTCGCCTGCCCACTGTAATAGTTTTCAGTGTATAAGTGCTCGTTATCATTGTTCTGCTCAAACATTGCTAAAAGTTCCAAATCAGAGCATCTCCAAGAAGCTCAAACTTCTGGTACATTGGAAAAAAAAAAAAATCCCAAGTCCCTCGCGTAAAGAGATCCTTTCCTTCACTGGTTGAAGGTTTCTGCCCCCCCACGGTACAGGGTTTCGGGCTCTCCTCAGCAGCGGCCGCTACGTTCTGCGCAGCCCCGACCGGGGAGCGCTGCCGCCCTCGCCTGCGCTGTGCGGTCCCCAGGCCACCCGGCACGGTCACTCCGTGCTGTTACCTGACATCGCCGTTCATCCTAAAGGCATCCGTCGTGGGTGACCAGGGAAGGCAGGTGGTGGGACAGCGTATTTTGTGGTGTATTTCTGGAGGAAGGTCTGAAAACACACAGCTGATACCCAAGGGGGAGCGCTTTGCTTCTGTATTTGCACTGGGGGGGCTCTTTGACGGTGATGTTTGAGATGCTCCCTTGGGTTTGAGGGCCTTTTCCTGCAGGTATGTCCAGCTCTTTTGCGTCAGCGATATGCAGGAGCTCACCGTACTTGGCAGTGGCCAGGGCAGGGCAGTCCCTTGTTTTAGTAACAGGTAGCAGATGAATCCATGGGTGATAAATACTGTCCTGCCAGCGTAGCTTAGAGACCTGCAAGGGCGCTGTGACCAAGGTGGGTACTGAACTGGAACGGGAGCAACTGGTGACAAGGCTTTAACAGCTCTGTGCTTGCCTGACCAGCGCTTGCAAGAGGTTTCCCAGCTGGGAAGCGACGCCGTGTTTGCACAGATTGAATTCTGTACCCCTGCAAACATGGAAGCCCTTGCTCGGTGGTGAGGAGGTGGCAACTGTGTTAGCTTCTCTGGCTGGATTGTGGTGGGGGTTTAGGGAAACAGGTCTTCCTTAAAGTTATTTCTTTTCCTCTCTCTGCAGTGAAATGCCAGATAGCTGAAACGCAGTGTGCAAAGCGGGAGCTGGAGTACGGGTCGAGCCTGTGCGTGGGTTGGATGGTGGGTGCTCCCAGGGGAAGCCGGTGTGCCTGTGTGGGAAGAGCGCGACGTGTGTAAGGGCATCTCCCTGCTGCGTGCTTATCTCACGGGTGTGATGCTGGGCACTTGGGGTGGAAATAGCCACGTCCCGTAGCCGTTTGGGTCAGGAGAAGTGACTTGAGTACAGTTCCAAGTGAGGTCTGGTCGTGTGGTAGGAACAGCCGCAGCTTGCTGGGCTTTCAGGGTACGACCCCAAGCTGCTCAGTGGGAGAGAGGAGCCTGCAGCCCCTCATCTCTCCTTGGGCTCTGCTGCAGGCCCACCTTTCCTCAGCGTGGCCTCTTTGGTGTGCTCCCTGATGTGGCTGCAGTGCTCTTGCTGCTGGCTGGGGGGCTGGTGTGAGGGGGTGCCCCACTGCTGTGGAGTGGGATGGGGGCAGAGACCCCCAGGCCTTGTTGTCTGTCCTGGAAACAAGCGTCTGCCTTCAGCGGGCTGGGCAGCGGGAGAAGCAGCAGCCCGCAGGCAGCGCGTGGCGGTGGTCCCGGTGTCACGCCGGCCGTGCCCACGCAGGCAGGGCTTGCTGCTCTACCGCCGAGCTGCGCTGGGGCCAAAAGCTGAGCAGGGGCAGGGCAATAACAAGGGGAATGCAAGGCTGAACTCTGCACCGGCCTCCTTCAGAAGTACTTGGGGTGACTCAGATATCGGGAGCAGGAGCCGGGCTGTCGTGTGGCTGCGATGCGGAGGTGGCAGCGCTTTTCCCTGGTGCTGCTGCCTGGGAGGAGCACCTGGAGCAGGCTCTGACCTCTGATTTACGAGCACGGCCTGGCCTGCGTATCGGCTGCGTGCCGATAAGCAAGCAGCAGGGCCGGGAAGCAAAGCAGAGGGCTCTGGGAGCTGGTGAAGTGCTAACGGGGTTCCTCTCGATGATCCGAGAGCTTCGGAAGGGCTTTGCTGGGCTGGTCGTTCGGCGGGTCTCTGAGCGCGCTCAGCCTCCGCGGCGGCACGCGGGTTGGACTGTAAGGCGGGCGAGCGGCTCGCTGCAGCCTGCGGCTGTTGGGGGTTCGGGCTGCAGCGTGGTGGAGTCCGGCCTGCGGCAGAGTCCGTGGCCCATCCCTGCCTGCCAGCCCGGCCGCGGCCAGCAGCGCGTTTCCCTGCGGGTGCGTTTTTCCTCTGGGTAGCACTGAGGTGAGACTTTTTTCAAAGATCAGTACTGCTATGGTTTACAAAGGGAGAACACTGACAGAGCAGGTATTTATAGCATTTCAATAAATAGTCTCTTTGAACTAACGCACTCACTTCACTGTGCTTTCCAGGAGTGTGGTTTTGTTTAACCAGTGCAAGACTCTCACAATTTCTGCAGCACGCTGAAGACTGTCATTCTTTCAGAACAAGAAAGCATCCTCGCATAGCTTCCCCACCTTGTCTAGATGGAAAGATTTTCCTGGTGATGAATAAAATTTGGGTAGGTTTGTCATATGTGCCTCTAACTGATGCAGGAATCTCGGCCTCCAGTCTGCAGAATGCTCAGGCAGGCCAGATGCAGGTCTGAGGCCTGCGTGCTGCGGCCGTGCTAGAGGCTGACAGAAAAATAAGGTCTGAAGTGACTGCTTGAGCCATAAATCAATAACGACCTGTGGTGTCTTCAGCAGCAGTTGTGACTGCAGATCGTTTTCACTTGGACTCTACAAATAAAACATGCTGGAGTTCATTAGAGTTTCAACCTTGAAGTGTTCTTCGAGCTGATGAAAATCCGAGGTCAGGCCGCTTGGAATGCGGCTGTTCCAGTTCCCGTTGCTATCGAAAACTGCTGCTGTGCGCAGCTCCTTCTGCTGGGAGACCCTGTGGCAAACACAAGCCCGAAGTCTGAGGGACAGCACAGCTGATGGCGGTTCTCGTTTGCTGCAAGATTAGTGGGTTGCTTCATTTAAAAGACAAATGAGCTTGCCTTGTAGTGGGAGAGATTATTTCAGAGCGTGCTGTTTTATGCACGAGGAAATGAGGTTGTTTCTCCACAGCTTCCCGTGGAGCAAGGGGGATGCCTGCTCGTGCGGTTGAGGGCAGCCTCACCTGCCGTCGCAGCTGACTGGCTCGCAGCCTTTGAGGTAATTCAGCCAAAATGCCGCTGACTTGAACAGCTCCTTGGAGTCACCGGAATGATTAGAAATATCGCCGGGCTGCATTGAGTCAGCAGTAGCAACGGAATAACCGGGCACTTCATGCTAGGTGCGTACCTGAGGGCAGTCTGAACCTCTTACGGCAGCGCCGCATTTCGTATTCTCTTGTGGCTCCTACGTTTAGTCTTTCAAGCAGCAGGCGCCTGGTTCTCTGGAAGGAGGAGAGGATCAGCGTGCCCAGCTGGTCTGGGGTCAGCGGGGCTCCGCAGGCTTGGACTCTGGAAACGCGGCTCTTCTGCCCGCGGCTGCCGCAGCACGTGCTGCCCGAGCCCCTGCGAGCAGCAGGTAATGTCATGTGGAAGATGCTAATTTGGAAACATGCTGCTTTCTAAAAATAATTATACAAGGAAGACTATAAACAGATATCCCTCCTCCCAAAAATCAATCATCCACAGCACAGTTGTGAATTCTAACAGCTTCCTTAAATAAGCCTTAGAAGCTCCAGTGAGCAGGAGGAGTCTAAGTGCTGCAAAGCTTCAGCAAAACTGCCACGTCTTCGTGTTCTTCTGCACCTTTTTGGAGTGTGGCTGATGTTCACGCAGAAACTTAGCCGATGGTGCCGCAGAAGAAGGTGTGTGCTCCAGTGCCCGCGTGGATTGCAGGTCCACATCGTAGCACACGCTGATTTTAAAATGAAATGGGGTACGACCTGCAGCGGCTCACCTGCAGGTTCCCACCCTGTTGAGCTGTAGCCCTTCGGAGGGGGTGAGAGAGCAACTGGAACACTCCAAACTGGTGGGACTGACCTCTGAGCCATGAGGGCATGCTGCCTGCTCGGTGGGTCCAATGAAATATCTCTCCTACAGAAATACCGGGATGCTCTTGGCTCCCTCGGTACCTTGTCTCTTCCCGCAGATGCAGGAAACACTGTTACGTAGTTCAGAGCTGTGTTGGGGGAGAAGGGCAAACTTCTAGATGGGCTTGCTCCAACTTTTGCTTTTGAAAGCCATTTTAGGTGAGGTGTGGCTGCTGGGTTTGCTGCACAGGCAGAAGTCCCTGGTTTCTGGTTGCATAGGGCTTCAGTTGGGTTAATCAAAGCATCTCCAGTTCTTCGGGGCTCCTGATCTTTTTGTGTTTCTTTCATCTGCAGTGTTTCTTAAAGCCATAAACTTGTTTTTATAGCTCACAGAGTTGATGCTTTGACTATGTGTACATTAACAGGGGCATTTTTTTTTTTTTTTTTTTGTTGGTACCATGTGATTCCCTTCCGGCAACATCCGTGAGGCTCTTCAGCTGAGGCGTGCATGGATGATCACGAAGGAGAGAGGGGAACACGGCAATTTCCCCAGGGATATAGAGCAGCACAAGCAGTGTTCATACTGGCTCTTGGCAGGTGGAAGGATGAATTTGAATCTAGCTTACTGACCCTGAACACTGATCTTCCCCAGGAAAGTACTGCTTTTCTGTCTGGTGTGCTGCCCTCCTGTTGTTGTGCCTGCCTGCCGCGTTCGATATCAGATAGCAATTGATTTACTTTCCCCAATTACATTACAGCCCTGTGGGTGTAAACAGCAGCTGGGAAATCTGAGCTGTGCTGCTGGTAAACATGCCAGCCAACCACCACACCCCTCCCATGGTTCAGCTCCGCGCGGGACGGTGTCACAGAGGCTCCCGGTCAGGTGGCAGGGGACCCCGGGCGGCTGGGGCTGGGGGCTCTCCCTGGGGAGGAGCAGGGGCGGCGCAGGCGGACGCGGTGTTTAGTTGGAGGGCCGTACGGACAGGCTCTCTGCACCGCCGGTAGCGCAAGGCAGCGCGAGCGTCCCGTGTTTTGGTGGTGAAGCCACAGCTCATCCTGTGATTGCTCTGTCCAGGCTGCTCCTGCGCTGCGCCGGTGGGGTGGGCTGTGCCAGACTGGGCAAAGATGTGGCCTGGGAGTTGCTGTAGCTGTTTAAGGTGGTGCTCCCTGGTCAGCCAGCCCTGGCAGAGTGACTGCAGGGTGCTCCTCGCCCATGGGGTGCTCAGTGGCTTCCTTCTCTGCGGCTGGCACGGCTCTGGCCGCCTGTGCCTCTGGCAGCGTCTGCCTGCGCGGCTTCGCTCCGGAGGGCAGCGCCGAGGGCCTGAGCAGCCGAAGACGTGGGCTGCTCTCGTCTCTAGCGCGTGTCTAGGGTTGAACTCTCCCTCCATGTTCAGAGGCGGTGTCCTGCACGAGCAGGTGTTGGTGGCAGATGAGCTACTTCCGCAGCGCCCAAGAGGCCGGTCGGCTGTTCAGCCCGTGAGCGGTCTGCGACGGGGCAAGGCTCTCATCGCTGCGCTCGCATGAGGAGCGCTTCACCCACGTAGCACGCTGTGCTCTGTCAGGTAGGTGCAGTCAGGATTTCTGCTGTAAGGCAGGCTTTAACCTGATCACACCTGCAGTACAGCTAAGGAGGCTTCTGGGGATGTCCAGCAGAGAACTCGGGAAAGGAGGGAGCGGTGGGGCAGTGACTGCTGTCCTAGCACCTCCGTGCCCCCTGCCGTGCTGGCAGCGTTTCCACGATGAACCAGATCCTGTAAAGCAACACCCGTGGGCAAAGGTCAGGCTCGGTGGTGCGGTTCGGGCTGTGCTTGCACGAGCGGTGCCATCTCAGCTGGTACCTCTGCGAGAGGCGTCCCACTGGCGAGCTTCACCTGCCTGGAGGTGCTGAGCGCGTCTGAGCCGGTGCTGCTTGAGCATCTGCAGCAGGTCCTGCTGCTGCCCTGAGCGCAGGGGCTGCCACCCTGCATGGGAAGGGTGCTGAGGTGGGACTGCAGGGTGGGAAGTGGACGCCAGGGCCCTTGCAGTCACCCGTTGGCGATGAGCTTGCCGGGGAGCTGCACGCTGTTTCCGTGACCGAATGAGTCCTGGCTAAAGGAGGTGTGTAGCTGTGTAAATTTGACAAGTTGAAGCACTTGCATCTGACCTTTTAGGAAATTATTGTAGGTGATTTTTAAGCGCGTAATAAATTCCTGTCCTGGCTGGAGACGCAGCAGCTGTGGCTCAGGCTGCCCTGAGTGCTTTACCTGGTGTGTGCCAGCGCCGGGGGCTGATCACGCTGAGAAAGAGCCCAGGCCCAGGCGCAGGAGCCTGTCTTGGTTATCTTTCAGCTGCGTGGCTCCCTACTGAAAGTCCCTCCCGCAGCCACGCGGGCCGTGTGGCAGGAGGTGGTGGAAGGGCTGGAGCGTGCCGTCAGCATAGGTCCCGCTCTTGCGGCCTTCGGGACACTGCTAAATTTATGCTGGGCTTGGTGCCCTGGTACGAGCTTTGTGCCTTCCTGAGCTCCTGAACAGGTTCACGCTGAACAGCAGCTTGCTTGGCAGCCCTCGTGTAGGCTCCTTGGTTCTGCTGTTGCAGTAGCGCCGTGACCGTGCTCCTTGGCATCTTTGGACATAGAAATGCTTTCGGAAACGTGGATCTGCTCCTCCTCTGATCCCCTCCGTTAGCTCCTTCTCTGAAGTGGCACTTCAGCTGTTGGTGTGGTAGGCACTGGGCTGCGTAAATACGGGCGCGTGGAAGTACTGTCAGTACGGCACGGGGTGTGGCTGGGCTCCCTGGGACGCTCAGGACCAGTTCTGGCCCCGCTGGAGACCGTGAGGCAACTGGAACTCGCAGCGCGGTCAGCCTCCGCCGCAGGCACAGGGGCCTGGCTGGGGAGGAGAAGGAGCTGCCGGAAGGCTCGCGTCACCTAAACACCCCTTCCCACACCTGCCGTCGATTTGGACCAGGCTCATTTGTTACTTCTCAGTTAATTGTGCTAAAATTACGCAGGGAACAGCGTAATTCACGCACGCAGTGTTCAGCTGGTGGCCTGATCTGTATCTGTGTCGGCAGGTTTTGGGGAGGCTTATGGGACTGGGCAGTGCAGTGGGAGGCAGGAGCTTACAATCTGAGGTGCAAAACTTTACTGAGATCAGGGAATATGGGTTGGAGCAGGGAACCCAAGGAAACGACAGCCCCTGCAGCCATCGGAGCTCTACTAGGAAAGCGCCTAGAAACTGGGTTTGGGTCTGTACAGCCATCTGTGGTGGTGGTTGGGTGACCCGGAGGTGTATGTGCTGGTGTTTGTCAACGTCTGCATGTCGAGCTGTCGAGCACGGGGAAAGGTGTGCGTGGAACAGGGTGGTGCGTGGGGTTTCGGTTTGACGGGCAGAACCCCTTTTCTGCAGACCAAGGACAACGGGCTGGAGCGGGGAACCAAGCATGGTGACAGCCCTGCCACCACCGAGCTTCCCGCGCCGCTGATTACACAGGGACACACGGTTTGTTACTGATCTGTGGGGAGGGGGCTGCCCTGTAAACACACCTCAGTAATGGCTAACACCGTGTCTGGGAGCAGAGGCCCGTTCCCTTTTAGTACATAAAGTGATTTGGGTAGGCTGGCCTGGCCCTGCGTCATCTGGGGCGGTGACGGAGCTGAACTGCTCGCAGCCTGCGGCAGCAAAGCTCCCCCCAGGCCGCAGGACCAGAGCCCAGCACTGGGACCCGGGGCGCTGCACAGGGTTACCCTGCTCCTGCAGCTCCTGCCCGGGGCGGTGGGACTGGGGGGCTCAGCACGCTGCAGCCCACCCAGACCTCGGAGCCCCTTCGGAGAAGCCTGGCAGCAGCGCTGTCTCCCGCTCCAGGAGCGCGGTGAAACGGAGAGCGGGCGGTGTGAGCCTCTCTGGCTGTGCCTCGGAGCGGGGCAGCGTTACAAAGCTCCTCTGCGCATCCGTGAGGGGGCTCAGACACGAGAGCGGGAGGGGGAGCCCAAATCATACCCTGCTGGGCCGCTCCCTGCTCCGACACAGGCCGGTCTGCGCAGGCCCGGAGCGGGGATAAGCAGGGACACCCAGTGGCAGGTGGGCCCCTGAGCACTGAGCACCCCATCCAGACCCCGCACGGGGCTGTCCCAGCAGAGCCCCAGCCCCGGTGCCCAGGTCTGACACCCATCACCATGACCGTGGCAGGCACCTCTCCAGACCACCTTCTGGCCTTGCTGCCAAGGGCTGGGACTCGTTACGGGGAGCAGGGGAAAAACAACTGGGGATTGCACTGGGTTTAATGGGATATTGAGCAGGAAAACCAAAGGTGGGACAAGAAAGGAGTTTTGGTGACTGGGAGAGGAGCAAGAGTGGGGAAATAAGGAGTAAGGGGATAGAAGGGGTCAGTTGTGCGTAGGCAGCTGGCTGGTCCGGGCACCTGTCTGGCCAAGCCCTGCCCAGTACAGTCCGTCCTGTCTGGGTAGGAGGTGGGGTAGGACTTCGGCCTCGGGGGTTTCTGTGTCCAGGAACCGGGCAGACCGAGTGCCGGGGCGCAGCTGCTGCGGGATCCACCTCGTACGTGTGTTTTCGCTCGTGGACTTCCATCCTGTCAAGCAGAGAAGGGAGCGGGATGGGGCCGTTGCTGCTGTCTGTGTTCGTGTGCGTGCTCTCCTGTGAGCTGTGTGGCCAGCCACGTGTCTGTACATACGTGTAGTGGGCGTGCGCTGTGTGTGCCTGCTGGGAACACGTCTGCAGCCTGGCCGCCGGCTGGATCTGGGGACAGGGAGCAGCAGCAGCCTCACCGCTCTTGGGCTGTCGCACCCAGATGACGTATTCTCCTCTAATGCACAGCAGCTAGGTTTTTAAGGTACTTCACAAATGTTCGTTCCTACCACAAGCCTCTAACAAACTTTGTGGCTTCTTTCCGTTTTTATAGGAAAAAACAGCACCCTGGTCCAGACACTGAACCCTGCCAACTGACGGACACAGAGCTGAGACACGTGGCTGTCCTAGGACACTAAAACATAGGGTTTAGCCAAAGAAAATTCCCCATTGTGGAGGCTTACACCTGCCAAACCCTGTAGCATTCTTGGGAGGCTTTTCTATACCTGTTCTCCATTTCCAGCCTTTCACACATCATGGTATTCCTTTTGATTTCTTCTGCAAGCTAGCTCTGGCTCTGCCTTCCGCTTCCCCTTACGCTTTGGTTGGGGTTACCCAGTGTGAGCTGCTGGCTGTAGGCTGTTTCTGCATTTCTGCCTCCAGCTTCTACCTGGAGGCTCCTCTTGGATGTTGTGACTGACCTGCTTTTTCTTTCTCTTCTACTGTATCTCTCTCTCCCCAATCTGTCTTTTGCACTCCGTTCTTCGCACCTCCGTCACTGCAGGTTCATCATGCCTAGTGGCATATAAAAAGACTCCACCTCCTGTCCCACCTCGGACCACATCAAAGCCGTTCATCTCTGTCACTGTGCAGAGCAGCACTGAGTCGGCGCAGGACACCTACCTGGACAGCCAGGACCACAAGAGCGAGGTGACGAGCCAGTCGGGACTCAGCAATTCTTCGGACAGCTTGGACAGCACCCGGACGCCCAGCGTGACGAGGGGAAGCGTCGTGACTCCAGCCAGAGAGACTCCAGAGATCCCCCAGAAAAATGCAACTTTGAAAAGTGACAAAGGGACTCTGACTAGCGAAGAGCCGAAAGTGGAGAATATCCCCAAAAGAAAGCTGTCATCTATAGGAATACAAGTACGGAATAGTTTGCTCTCCTTTGTCCCGAGGAATGTCCTTAACCCACCCGTTTAGCGTGTGCGTTCTGTGTGACCCGGCGCGCATCCGAACTCCCTTAGCACAGCCAGGGAAGCTGGCTGCCTTGTCGCTAACTTCCCGTGTTCCCGGGCTGAGGTACAGCAGCAGCGTTCCGTAGCAGGCCAGAAAGGACTCAGTTCCTTAATTAACATGTTTTGTAAAGCAGTGGGACCCTGTTAACTAGGGGGGTCCCTCTGGAGAGGCTTTTGCTGCGGGTGTGTCTGTGCTGAGCCTGCGCTCCGTACTGTGTGTCACTTAACATCCGTCTGCTCCTTCTCCGTCACAGTTCGAAGGACAAGTTTTTTTCTGAGAGGTGGGCTCTTCTACTTGACATCAATTAGTACGGGCTGCTGCGGTGCCAAATGGTCCCGGGGCGATAGGCAGGAGGGAGCCATTCCGTGCTGGCCACCATCCCCAGCAGGTTGCCGCTTCTCTTGCTGGAGGCGTGTAACTCTGAGATGGATGGAGATGAGCTGTTGATTACGTAGTCAAAGGAGAACCCAGTGAGTGGCATAAACCCCTGCTTTACTCAGCAGAACTTGCTGTCTGCAGCTGTACGCTCTTCTGTGGACAGATTTCCCGGTTACGGCTGGCTGGCTGCTGCCAGCACTTGTTCTGCCCCAAAGCGCTGGTTCGGTGCTGCGGGCCGTTACCCACAGAGAGGAACCTGAGCGCTTGGGCAGCTCCAAAGGCAGGGCCTGGGCTCTGAGCCACCACGTGCGTGCGCGGAGTGAGTCCTCCGTTGGCTTTACGGGAAGGCTCGCTGGCCAGTTAGGTACGCGTGATAGTGAGGGCTTTTCTGCAGGGCTGGCGGGGCAGAACACAGGCTGGCAGGGCAGCGAGGCAAGAGAGCTCGCGTCGGAGAGGCTGCCTGCCTTCCCCTCCTCTTCCTTTCTGAGCCGGTTCCCAAGCCACCTGCCCCGTCACCTGGAATTCCTTCCTAAAACCTTCTAACCCTCTTACCCAGAGCTATGGAAGGTGTCAGTCCCCGGGAGAGAGGAAGCTGGGCTCTGCTGTCAGGCTTGGTCGGATCGCTGCCCTCTCTTGAATCTCTTGGCCTTTGCCCTTGTCGGGTGCCACACGTGCAGCTGCTCCCTCGGGGACACGCAGCCCTTCCCCAGCGCGCCACAGCCATGCGAACGGCGGTGGATGGCGGAGCCGAGCGCTCTTAGAGCAGGTGCCTGGCAGCGGCGCGGCAGGATACGCTCCTGATGCTCAGGTGGAGGCAGAGCTGAGCGGTAGCCTTGCCCCTCTCCTAAGACCACCCTCCAGCTGGCGCGTGCTGTCAGCGTGCTGTGTGTGTGTGTGCAGCACTCCTGGTCTACTAACATGAATTCCAGCAGCAAGTTCTTGTGTCTGTTTTTGTCTGTATTTTTTTTTTGTTTAATAAGGTTGACTGCCTTCAGCCAGTGGCAAAAGAGGAGCCTCCTCCACCAGCCACCAAATTCCAGTCCATCGGGGTACAGGTAGAGGACGAGTGGCGGTAAGTGAAAGACGCAAGCTTTTGTAGTTTCCTTTCTTTTAAACTGCACTTCCCCCACTTTTGCTTAGACCTTCTCCCCTTCTCCGTTCCAACGTGAGTGGTGTTGAATGGGGGGCCCATGGAGAGCCCTTCCTCCACAGCACACACCCGCTGCAAAAAGCACTTGTTCTGTAAACAACCAAATCAATGGGAGTTTGAAATTAAAAAAAAAAGTACAAGACGTAATTACAGATGTGCGTCAGTCCTCTCATCTGAACGACCTGTTGCAGTAAGCAGGCAACCTTATAATTTTGTGTGTCTGAACGTGTGGTGTGTGTCTGTGTGTGAGGAGGGGCAGGGCGAGGCTCCGCTGCAGGCGCAAACAAACGCGTTTCACTGGCAGTGCGCGCGGCCGGCCAGGCTGAGTTCTGCTGTTCAGTGTTTGCTTTTGATCTCTCTAGAAACAGCCACTCTCGCAGCATGTCCTCCAAACAGGACACAGACTCTGACACACAGGAACCCAATAACTCTAGCTGTAAATCATCTGAGAGAAGCCTCGCTGAGTGCCCCCAGCACAACAACTCCGTTGGTGTTGATGCCACTACCAGGCAACCAGCCAAGCCCTCACAGATTAAGAGAAACCTCTCCTATGGAGACAGCAATGACCCAGCCCTGGAGCCTTCCTCTCTCCCTCCTCCTGACCCCTGGCTCGAGACGTCCTCCACCTCGCCGTCAGAACCCACGCAGCCAGGAGCCTGCCGGCGGGACGGGTACTGGTTTCTGAAGCTGCTGCAGGCAGAAACAGAGCGGTTAGAAGGCTGGTGCCGCCAGATGGACCAGGAGACCAAAGAGAACAATCTCTCTGAAGAAGGTAGGTGTTGTCAGCCTCTGGACGCCGGACTGGAGCAGCCTGGCTGCTCCGTCCTCCAGAAAGGGTTGTGACTGAGTGTTGGATCGGCTATCGCTGAGAGCCCGCAGAGTAAGGGTAGATCGTGGAGGCAAGGATGGGACAAGGAACACTTTTTCTCTGGAAAGCATAAGGCAACTTCCTCTAGCAAATGGCGTAAGAAACAATACTGTGATGCAGCACAGAAGCCTTTCAGGGGATGGTGCAGCTTCTGGCCGTTCAAAACTGCTGAGAGCTTAAATGGATTGCTGTCAGGGAGGCTGTGGGATTTCCCTCCCTGCCTAACCCGTGGTACTCGAGCAGGCAGGTGAACGTTTAGCTGGCAGGGGACAGAATGAACATGACTTCTGAGCTCGTTTGAGCTGTTCAATTGGTGGACCTGTCTTCAGCAAAGAGGTTTCTTCATATGGGAAAGCTTCACTGAATTTGTGCTAAGTACACCAAAAGCACATGCACGGGGAGCACAAGGCCAATGATTTCGTTGGGTTCAGTCCCAGTCGGGCTTGTTTCATTATTTTCAAATGAGTTGACAAGACCTGTGCTGCTTGTGGTGAGAATGATACCTACCTGTAGCGCATACAGAGTGCCAGGAGCGAATGAGCCGGCTGCCGAGGGCAGGATTTTTGTTTTGAGTCTGGCGGGACGGGCTGCGAAAGGTGAAATAACGGTGAGGCTCAGTTATAGCCCGCTGTCGCTGCTGGGGCTCGCGGGAGCTCATCTCTAATCCCATTGCGCTAAGCTGCTGCACGGGCTGCCAGGCCGGCGGGCAGTGCCAGGGCTCCCCGCCTCAGGGAATGCCCTTCGTTTGCCCGTGGCAAGAAAAGGCACCGAGACCAGTGTGGCATTACAGCTGTGACCTCAGAGTAATCTCCTGGTAGATTCTGTAACGGGGAATTTGGTGAGTCCAGAGCGAGCCCAGCTGACACGCGGCCCACCGAGATCTATGAGCATTCCGAACTGGTTCGCCGCAGCAGCAGAGCAGGGAGGGGGGGAATAAGCTCCTCCCTGTTCGTGGTGGGTCTCTCAACCCTGCCTTTGGAAGGGGAAAGCCCAAACAGTGTTTCTCCATTAATGAGCAGAGGAACCTTGCCGTTCCCAGATGCTCCTTGGAAAACTTGCTGGGAGCAGCCTGGTCCTGGCTGGTAAAAGCCCCAGCCTGCCGCTCCTTTCATCCCTTCTGGTAAATGGAGGCTGGAGACCGTTCTGCCCCTTGCCACCTTCACACCGCGTGCACGAGTCGGGAGCAGGCTGTGATCTGCAAGCAGGTGCCAGTAGATCTGCACACTGAGACTGCTGGTGGCTTCTCTGAAGGCAGCTGAAGGTACTTTCTGCAAATGCTGTTGTTCTCAGTCTGGCCTGCTTCTGACCTGCTCTAGAAGGAGCAATAATGGCAAAGACAGATGTAGAGTTTCAGTACTTCTTCCCTGAGAGCAGTTACTTCCCTGGGGGTCTCTGAACCTCCTTTCCTAATGAATCAAGAGTGTTTCTTTGCTCCAGAGCTCATTGCTGCATTTAATAGTCTATTCAACTGAGGGGTTTTTTTGTTTTTTTTTTTCTCCCCCATAGTCTTAGGAAAAGTCCTGAGCGCAGTGGGCAGTGCACAGTTACTAATGTCACAGAAGTTCCAGCAATTCCACGGCCTCTGTGAACAAAACTTGGTGAGTCTGGGTCCGTTCTCCTGGGTTTTGGGAGGGGGTTGTATCTGTTTCAACAGCACTACGGGAGCACGGTCGGGTATTGCCAGGCTGCTGTGACTAACAGCAAAGCCAAGGCGGTGCAGCCTGCAGCCCGACCACCACGCGGCGACGCGCGGACGCTGCTGTAAACCAGCAGCTGAGCAGTGGCCGGCTGATTGCCTCGGCGTCTCTTCTGGATAGGCAGTTGTTGGCCTGTGCTCCGCTCAGGCCCGAGTGTTTGCATTTCCTCTTGGTGCCTACGTGAGCACCGGGGAATTTTCTTGAACTGCTGATGGGAGCACGCTGAACGCACCGAGACTCTGTGGGTCCCAACGGCCAGCCACGCCGCTCTGTGTCCCAGAAACTGCCTCTCACCGGTTGCTTCCAAAGGGCTTTCCGAGGTGAACTGCTGAGGTTTTGCCAGGCAGGGGGGGATGTTTGAAAAGTCTGCTGTTCTTCTCCAAACACGCTTGCTTTGCATGTAGATTGTGTGGGTGGTAAAACTTTCCCAGCAGGATTGTCCCTCACTGGTCACCAAGCGCTGTCCGAGTCAGATCTCTTCACCTGGGTTGTGAACAGAGAATCGCAGGCACTGAATACGCTGGTACAGTTGTAACTGGGGACACGGTTTAGTGATGGACTTGGCAGTCCACGGTTTATGGTTGGACTCTATGATTTTAAAGGCCTTTTCCAACCTAAATGATTCTCTGAGTCCAAATGTAATGCAAGGGTTTGGGGTGGGAATCTGTTTTGGGGTTTTTTTGTTTTGTTTTTCCTCTCAAGCGTTTATCATGGTATGGATTTCGCAGACTTCCTCAGAGGTGAATTCCCCTTTACTTGTAAAAAAAAAAAACTTCAGGGAAATGCATAGCAGCTAGGTTTTTAAGATACTTCGCAAATGTTTGTTTCTTCCATCAGCATCTAAGAAACTTGTAAAAAACAACACTTTAGGGAAGCTCAGGGGAGGAGAAGTGCTGCGCGTCTGCTCCCTGATCTCCGGCTGACCACAGCTGATGAGCAGCACCAGCACTGGCTGCCGGGCTTTCGACAGCTTTGCGCTGAGGTTTGCCTTCGGCGCTTTGCGCGGAGCTGCTCAGCTCTCATCCCGTGCTTTCTTGAGGCAGCCCAGGACTGTGGCAGCAGTTCAGATGTCTCAGAGCTGAGAAAATTCTCGTCTTGGGAGAAACTTAAGCTACTTAAAAGTTTTCAACCTAGCCTGAGCAGTACTGATACTTTCAGGTTGTTCTGTGGGGGATGTAGCAGTCATTCCCCCTGAATGTGAAAGCTATATTGCTTCTTTGGATTGCGTACTGGCATGCAAGTGCTCCAGCCGCCGGAGCTGTGCTTTGCATCACGTTGTGTCCATTTCAGTTATTGCTCACCCTGAAATCGGGGTCTCTGTGTAAGAAACCAGTGTTCTGGCTCTGAAACCTGCGCTGGGGACCCTCAGCGGGAGGTTACTGCTGTGGGATTCGCGCTGGCTGGGCAAGATCTGGGGAGAATGGGAGCTGTCGCTTTCTGCTACAGAGAGTGTCTTCTCCAGGATTCTTCTTCAGGCTCCTGTAGGGGAAACACGGTCGGGATCTCTGCTTCCTGATCTTTGCAGAAATACTTGTGACTATAAATGATGTCATTGTGGCTCTGCATATTTGGGGTTAGCATCTCCTGTGGGTTCTTAACGTTTCAGTTGTCAGGCAGGTCGACTTACAAGGGGTGAATATGTAAGCTCTGCAGACTGCTCTGCTTGTCAGAGGGTGTATTCTTTCTGAAACAACTTTTTTTTTTTTTTTTTATGCTTTTCCCCCCTAGAACCCTAATGCCAATCCCAGACCCACAGCCCAGGACCTAGCTGGGTTTTGGGATCTCCTGCAGTTGTCCATTGAAGACATCAGCATGAAGTTTGATGAGCTGTACCACCTGAAAGCTAATAGCTGGCAATTGGCAGAGACACCGGAGAAAAAGGTGAGTGTGGGGCAGCTGAGAGCAGCTGGAGCACCTCGCAGATGCTTGGGGTATCTGAGGTCTGCTTCTGTCTGCAAACAGATGATCTCTGGGGCTTTCACCACCTTGCACTCGCGCAGGGTAATCTCACAGCCTCGCAATGCGCGGAGACCGTTCCTCTTAATTAACAGTGCAAACAGTTTTGGACAAGGGGAAGCGGTGTCACGATGGAGGGAAGCCAGAGCCGTGAGCGGTGTACGCCTCAAGCGGTGACGCAGGGGCCTCTAGCGTTACAGGCGCTGCATGAACGGCTTTTAAACACTCCCGTGTCAGCGTCCTGGAAAAACACCTGCTGGAACGCTGTGAAAACGCAGCACGGGCTGTGCCCCCGTCCGGCAACCTGACCCGACGTGAGGGGAGGAAGGAGGGCAGTGGCCGCGCGCGTTAAAACGTTGCAGTTCCAGATCCAGCCGGGTCTTCACGCATCTGTGCTGTGCTGAGCCCTGGCTGGGCCAGACACAGTCTGCAAACTCTGCTCCACTGGAGGGGCCTCTGCACCACGAAATGCACAGTGGCACGTTTCTGGAAAGCTGGGGAAGCTGATCTGGATGAGTGCCTTGCTTGGGAACTGCTCCTGCTTCTTTCACCTAACGCTCGATCTCATTGCTTAGTCCCTCGTGCCGTATCAGAGAGGAAGCTTCTGTATGTGCATTTTTATTTTATGTTTGGATTTTTCCTTACTGTCTCCCTAAAGGAAGAGAAGAAACCACCCCCTCCAGTGCCAAAGAAGCCAGCCAAGTCCAAATCCCAGCTGAACCGGGACAAAGCCTCTGATTCAGACAAGCAGCGCCAGGAAGCTCGCAAGCGTCTTATGGCAGCCAAGCGGGCGGCCTCTGTCCGGCAGAACTCGGCCACGGAGAGCGCGGATAGCATCGAGATCTACGTACCCGAGGCACAGACCCGCCTTTGAGCAACGGGGCAGCGGAAGGAACCGCGTGGTTTTTATAAGTCATTAAAAGGAAAAAAAGGTGTTCTCTAAACTAGTGTGATTTATTCAATCTAGAGACAATGAGCCATCCTTGAAAAGGGCTCCTGAGTTGGCTTTTTTTCTCTCAGCTTTAAGTAATGAAGATTTTAAAAAAAAGCAAACAAAAAAAAAAAAAAGAAAAAAATACCCCTTGTTTTCTCACTGGCTGTGGTGTTGCTGAACGGACTGAACAGACTCTGGAAACTCCAGCCCCTCGACTTGGACCTTCAGTCTTTTTACTTCTTCTATCTAACGAGAATTACTAGCTTGTTTACAAGAAGAGGACAAGAAAACATGAAGCCTTGAGCACTTGCCATGCTGTGTTCTTCCTCCTCCCCGGTTCTGTTCTTCCTCCTCATCCTTTATTTTTCCCTCCTGCTCCCTTTATCCCGCCCTCTGCATGGCTTCGTTTCCCGCGTTAGAAATAACCTCTCTTCCCCAGAGCTCCCGAAGAGAACACCCATTCAGCGTGTACTGCCGTTGCACTCTGCTAGCAAGCAGCCTTTCTCGGGGTTTTCTTTTTTGTTCTCCTT
>WHYT01016506.1:455060-479529 GCA_009806455.1 Tetrax tetrax | reverse complement strand
GAGGAAGACTTTTTTTTTTTTTTTTTTTTTTTTATGGTAAAAATAATAGTAGATCAAACTACTTTTTGATAAATTTCACACAAGTAAACTCTAGTTTAATACGAATTAACTGTATGGATTGTAAGTGCAGGAATCTTTATTTTCAATCTGCTTTTTATTCTTGTGAAATACCGTGATCAGTTTTGAGAAGACAAACATTATGTCTCTTTTCTACTCTTTGACTTGTGATGTGGATTGTGTGAAAATAAAAGCAATTGATTAGAACATATGCCTTCAAATCTGGAGGCAGATATTTAAGTTTGGCAATTAAAAACCAATCAATCCTCCGCAAACAACAAAAAAAAAAACATTTTAAAGTTTTATATTTCTTAATCATGTTGAAATGACTTGTCTCCTTTTGGTTTTCAAGTACAGCTTAACAATTCAACTATATATATATATATTTTTTTTTTTTTCCCCCATAGGCTGAAAAGGCAAAACTCACAGAATAGGATGGAAAACAGCTCCCATTAAAAAGGGTTAAATCTAGGAAAAAACAAATTAAGTACACATTTCAATGGCAAGCACAACCCTTATACTACTATGGAAAATGGTGGATTATGTATCTCTGACTTCAGTGCAATGCTTGTAGTCCTCTTTGGAAAGACTAAATACAATGGAGTTTAAACTTGAGGCAGTATTGCATGGAAGGTAAAGATTTGGGCTGTACAGGGACTCAGAGTCAATGGTTTAATCATCTCTTATATTTTGAAGACGTGCGAATATGAGAGATGGGCCATTCTGCTGTGTCCACTGCAAGGAGAGTTGCAGGGAGACCTTGGGCAACTTCTCTGTGTTTTTACATCAGTATGGAACACGATGTGGGTGAGGGATTTGGCTGTTCAGAATATTTATATTTAATTGCTTTATTTTGGCATCTTGCTAAAATTCTATTGGTTTCTATTTCATCCAAACCTTAAAAGGAAGTTTTATTGGACAACTGAATGATACATTCCTTGTGTTGAGGTTCTTTCTCTGCCAAATCCTAAAGGCCTGCTGTCCTAGAATGACTCACAGCAGGTCACAAATAGTGTATTTTATGGAGAAGAACATAGGGTTTTCGTATACTCCTTGAATGTAAGAATTTTACCAGCTGTCCCCAAGACCGTGTTGATAATAAACATTTTTTTTTATCATCTTTATTTCAAAAAACAATTTTATATTGCCCACTGTGCAGACAAAACATTTTTTGTGAAGAATGCAATTACGAAGCCAGTGAAAGTTCCACTAATATGAAAAATATCCACATTACTTGTAAAGATGTATTGTGAAACTTTTCCTCCCCTAATCTACTGTATTTCAGAAAAAGCCCTAAGTGTTATTCTTCTGGTGAATTTACCTTTTGTGTTTGCAAAGATGTCAACAAGGTGATAGGCTTCTGTTTGAATTTGGTGCTCCAGGTTGTTCTTACCGAGTGCCAGGCTTCTTATAATCGTCATGCTGAAGCGTCTCTGTTGCTTCCAGGTGTGTCCGCTCGTCAGAAAAATACCTGAAGAACACAGAAACATTTATTTCAGTGCTGGTAAGGGAAATCCTTTCACTGCAGGAGGTAAAATTCAATTTAGATGAGGTTATATTTCACTAACAAAGAAGATACTATGATTTCAGATGCTGACTTTTAGTCTCTAATTTAGGTTTTTTGACTCCCAGCTGTAGACCTGCTTATAAATGTGACCCTGGAAACTTGAGTGGTAGTGGGTTTGGTAAGGACAGAACAGCTTTGTCTATAGGTCTCTTTTACATGAACAGTCCTCTGTTTTAGAAGTGATACAACTGAAGGGCAACTCCTCTAAGCAAGTATTCCTTTCAATCCATTGGGGAAAAAAAAAATCAGTAGTAGACTTCATAAGAGGAGAAATTCTGTTCTGTTTTTTCTTTTTTTTTTTTTCCTTTTCTTAATATGCCAGCTCTGCATGGGACCTTTTTGCTATGTAAGCCCAGTTATGTACTTGTATGACAGTGACTGTGTGGCATATGTGTGTATATATAGGAAAACGTCTGTCTTCTTCAGATCTTGTTCGGATTTCGGTATTGTCTAACGTTTTGTACCTTTCTCGCCCATCATATCCCTGTAGAATGGGGTGAGAGGTCTTCCAGAAGTTTCCTCTGAATGGGTGACAATGCCATCTTTCACTGCTTTGTATCCGTTTAGTACAACCATGGGTGTCTGTCCCATCCACAATGTGTAGATATTTCCATAGATGCTGGTTAACTGAAGAGTTAATGACAGTACATTAATAAATGTGAACACTTAAATAGTCATTTTAAGAGTTCTCTGTGGTTGTAACTAAACCTATTAGCCAACATCAAACTGAATTGCGGTTTCAGAGAAATTTAGCCTTCTGTTGTAATGTGCTTTGGAAACAGAAGATAATCATATTTCATGCAACAGATACTAAGGACATCTCTCAGAAGACCGCTGAAAATTTCAGACGTCTTCTCTGTTGGCTCAGAATCAAAGAACAAATGAATTCAGGCAAAATCCCAGAGCTTTTCTGTTTAATTTATTAATGAACCAAAATGACTGTATTTTCTTGCCTCTAACTTCTGAAGAAATCAAAGAAATCAAAGAAATGTTTTTGCATTCTTTTTTTGCATTCTTTCCTGTAGCTTCCTGTGATTTTTCGTATTTTCCTCTACTGTCTTTCTTCAGATCATGTTTGTATTTTTCCTTAAAATAGTTTGAAGCAAGTTCCTTATTTTTTGAAATAGTTTTAATTGGTTTGTAAAGGAATCGTGCTGTGAACATAACAGCAGTTGACCTTACCTGCTTTGTTTTAGTACTAATCTGCAGATAATAGATCTTTTTGCTGTACAAATAAGGAGAAAAGAGTCAGTTTAGCGTATTTGTTTGGTCTTCTAATGGAGATCTGGCCACTCATGGCCACAGATGTCCCAGCGACTTCAGTGTCAGGCAAAGGAATTTCTACTGGAGGTGGTTTACAGGACTAGGTATCAACATAGAAATAGAGAATGAGACATCAATGGAATATCGTGCTACTGACAGTGCATGTGATGATGATATGCATGAATGTTACTGTATCCAAAAGAGAAAGAAAATAACAAGGAGTAAAGCAATTACGGTGTTTGTTACTCAGAAATACTTTTCATAATGCAAGGTCCTGACATTCTTTGAAATTGGCTGATAATCTAGCTTGAGGTTTAAAGAAATTCATTCTGAGTTTAGATGATTCCTATGCAATGTAAATTTAAGTTAAAATAGATTCAGATTGATTTTCAATCATAGAGATAAACAAATACCTTGGTGAGAGTTTCTCGACGTAGTTTGAAGTCCAGCAGCCACAAGTTTCCGATGATGGGGAGGGGAACTGGTCCTGGGGGGAGCTGAGTACACATCCATTGCAGCTTTAGGAACTGCAAAATCAGAAGACACACTACTAGAGCTATAAAAAACTCAGCAATTCCCAGCATCTTATAAAAATTTTAGCTTCTCACTGTTTTGGTAATTTTTTTTTTTTCATATTACTTCCTCTAAAAGTTTGGAGTTTTGTAGATGAGTTTGCTTCTACTGAAGTCAAACTCTTTCTAAAGAACGTATGTCTGCTTTAGCCATCTCTTTCTCCTTCTCCCTCTCTCTCTGACAATCTACAGTTTTCCCAAGCTGAAGTCCTTCAAAAACTGAAATATGTGATCCTTTCCAGCTAGCCAAGCCACACCTACTCTCTTATGATCTGTAATTTGTGATCTGTCTCTTTTTTCCACTTAGAATTTTGTTTCCTTCTTAGTACTGATACTGCTCTTCTAGACCTTTCTGCAGGGTAAATCTGGATCCTACTGCGTAAGGCCGGACCCAGCAGGAGGCTTAGTTTGAGCCTGGCCTTTTGGACCCTGTGGGCAGTGTGTTTGCCTACTTTTAGGTGAGAGCTGAAGGCATGATGAAGGCATGCTGAAGTATGATGAGGCAAAGTTATTTCAGAAGAGCTTAGGCTGAAGTTTACAAAGAAGGGAAAAGCAAGGAAGCTGTTTTAGAAGAACTCAGTATTCCTTATTTTAATATTTTCAGTGGATGTGAGCGGTAGTTCTTCACATAAATCTTGCTCACTCTCCTGTGACATAAGTACTGTTGCAGGAGCTCACCAGTCAGGATGAGAGATGTTAAGTTTGGTTGTTTGGAACTGATGAGGAAATCTGCTTTTGTAATGAAGGTTTCAGGCCATAGGAGCGGGAAGCAAATGCAACAACTACAGAGGACAGGGAAAGAACAGCGTCTTGAGAAAGGTGTGAGGCAAACATCTGATGAATGTCATGTGCTGAGGGTAGAAAAGGGTTCCTGGTACACTTCTGCCCGGGGCGTGTGTCATCTGCTATGCCATAAATACCAGGGCTTGTTTTTTTTTCTGTTGCAGAGACAGGCTCCGTGCGTATTGGAAAACAACGACTGGTTCCATGCTTGTGTTGCTTGGTGTGGCAGTGTGTGCTCGCTGCCTGGACTGGTGTTAAGATAAACACAGCAGACAATTGCTGAGCAGGATTTTTTTTCAGTGAAGACACCAATTCGGATTTCTCAACTTGGCTGTTCCTTCCTCCCCTGCATCCCCTGGTCTTTCAAGAGCTTCGTAACAGGAGCTGTTAATCGGTTGGTGAAGTCAGAATTTCTCTGTGGGAGGAGGATTACACAGACACAGTGTGTCTAGGTGAGCACTGAGAGAGGGAAAGTGTTTAGCCCACAGAACTGGAGTGAACAACAGACTGGGAAATGTGAGCAAAGAAAGTTCCTATTCTGTGTTTCTGTTCAGTTCAGAAAAAGATAACTTTGCTCACGTGTGCTATAAATAAACAAGATAGGTTTTTACCTCCTACTGTCATCTGTGTTGTTGAGACCTGAAGATCGATGAACTCTTTAGGTTGCATAGACAAAGTACTGGAATGGGACTTGAGAACTTAAAATTGTTTTCCTAGATCTGTTCATAGCTTGTCTGTGACTCTCAGGAACTTGCTTTATTTCTCTGGGCCTAATCAGCCCTGACGTTCGCTTTTCAAAAGAGCTTTAAGTTGACTAATGAAAGCCAGGCTGTAGATGGCAGCTATGACTGTTTCTGTTCTGATTTTTCCCTGCCCCCTGCATTTGCTTCCCACTCCTATGGACCAAAACCTTCATTACAAAAGCAGATTTTCTGAGCTGACTTAGCATCACTGTCATCTCTACTGGTGAGCTTTTGCAATACTATTTGTCAGGTAAGTATGAGCAAGGCTTGCATGAAGAGGTGCTGCTTATATATAATGAAGATATTGGAACAAAGAAAACTGATTTTCCCCAAAACAACCTATTTGTGAAAAGCTTCTCTGTAAACATCTGCCTATACCTGCTTGATCCTGCTGTTACTTTATTTGTATTTTGGTCCTTAATTCATAGTTCATGCACATTAACTGAGTTCATTTAAATACTATCACTTCTGCATTGTGATTAATTGTACCACCCATCCATCTTCCTGCTAGTAATAAGGAGAGAACAGGAGGAAATTTAGGAATTAATTTGCTTCTCTGAATTATTACAACTTGACAACCAACTTTGTAAAATCCTGTAATTTCCTTAGCTCCTTTTTTTGTGCTGGAATTTAGTCTTGGTCCAGTTGTGGTAAGGGGGCTGGATGAAAAGAGAAAATGGTGTTTCGGGCACACTGATCCATGGTCCAGCCACACTGGGTCTGAAGTAGCCCTTCTCAGTCCACTTCCCCAAGTGTCCTCTGCTGTGTAGGGAGCAGACAGGCACTTGGCTGGCTTCTTCCAGGTGCGCTGTGCTTGCAGACCGGCCATGGGTGAGCTCAGAACAGCCCAGATCGGAGTGCAGCCAGGCCTTGGTGGGTGGAAGAAAATTTTGATTCCACCAGAATCTTTACAGAGAATGTTCAGTGGTGTCTCTTGAGATGTGATGAACTTGGCATTTCTTTGCCTGTGAGATCTGTTATGCTTTTTGTCGATAGCTATGTTTGATTCTTCGCTGTGCCATTTGCAGTTCATCTGTACTGTTTATTGTGAAAATTCAGATGACACCACTTCCTTGGTCTTGGTTGCAAAAAAAAAAATCTGCATTTGCAACCCATTTTATACAAGGCTTTGCCTCTACCTTGAGAATGCTACCTGGTGAGTGCTCCTGTCCTTGTCTGGGTACGCAGTACCTGGATGACAGCTGCAGCTTTGTATGGGAGCTCTTGGCTTGCATGTGGTCCATGCTTTGAGTGATGTGTTCCATCAAACTGATTGCTCAAAGGGATGTTTCTGAAAGGGGTGCCTGCCTTCTAGCCTCTCCTGGATCTTAAAGTGCTGGTAGCTATTAGCATATTGCAGCATAGTGATGTATTAAATACACTCAAGAATGGGAACACTCCTCATTTTCTGGGATCAGGAAGCGTGGTAGGAAAGAAGGGAGGAGAAAAATTCAGAACGCTTAAATGTGAGAGGGAAAAGTGAGGAATAATATAGAGTCATTTCAACAGACAGATTCATAGCAGTTTTCTCAGTGATAGAGTGGTTTTGAAATGATGATAAGCATACTTCTCATATCCCTGGTTTTGTTTTTTCTGGGTGTGCAGTTCCTGAAATTGCAATGGAAAAGTCATGGATTTCCTCCTGGACCAACTCTGTTTCCCATCATTGGAAGCATCTGGTGGATAAATTTTAGAGCTGATCATGGGAGCCTGAAAAAGATATGTATTTGCAGATGAGAACTAAAGAGCTATTGATACAAAAACTATAAAAACTGGTGATGGCTGTTGATAGGCTAATGTGGTAGTGGGGAGAACTTAATCCTGAGGTAAGGTGAATCATGGAAGTTAATTAAAGAGCCTAAACAAGTTAAGTAACATCTGTAGAGAGTCTAATTCATGTGAAAGCTATTATGTGTGCAAGTTAAACTTTTTGGGAAGGAGCTCAGTACTCTTTTCTCAGGCTTACGGATAGGGGCTCAAATGGATGCTTTTATCCTGACTCCGTAGATTTGAAGCTGGCACGTGCTGCTGCTGCAGCTAGTCAGAGCTTGGCGGAAGCTTAGTGAGTCAAGCAGATCAAGCTGATGTGGCACTCCTGCTCTCTAACCTGTATCTACCTCTGTGATGCTGCATTTTGTGTGGATGTAGATTCTTTTGGGAGTGGAGGATGGGTTGTGCACTACTGCAAAACTAGGACTCAGTTTTTCTACTAATATAAGGACGGTGTTGCAAAAATCAGTGTAACGAGGCCATTGGGTACCCGGTGTCTGCTGTGTTGGCACACAAGTCTTTGGGCATCTCTGTGAATGTAGGACGTATGAATAAGAGGTAAGGTTTAAGAACATGCACACAGGATCCATATTGCTTTAAAAGTTTTTTCACTTATAGTCTCTTTGAAAAAAAAAAAAAGGGCGATACAAGTCCTTTTACAAATTTTTACAAGGAACTTGTATCTCCATTGGGAATTTTTCTTAAGAGACTGTAAGTGAAAAAGGGTTTTTATATGTTACTGAAAAACTTAATCATCTTTCACCACACCTTAGAGGTGGTTGGTGGACCTACCGGGGTCTGGAAGGCACAGGTGAAAGCTGCTGGCCTGGATTGCATTATTTCTGCTGTTGGTAGCTCGGTAACGGAATTTCATCTCCCAAATGGGAAGGTAAAAACTGTGGTAGGCAAAAGGAAATACAGCAGATAAAGCAAGAAACTAGCTAGCACTGGAAGAATTGTCACTCAGAAGTAATCTGGTCCACTTAACTTTGTGTTTTTAAATAGACATACAAGTCTTGAACTGTTTGAGAATTCTGCTCTGGAGTCTTAGTGGGACAGACTTCAGGAAGGAATATTTTGTGCTCATCTCTTTGATTGCTGGGCACAACATGCTGCAGCTCTCTCATTCCTAATTTCTGTCTGAAGCAGTACTGAGCTTTCATACCATTGTCACCATGCCCAGTGTTTTAAAAATTAATATTCAGACCTGTCATTCACAAAATGATGTCCATGTAGTCAGGACTCCTCCTACGTGCAAAGCAACCAGCTCTTTCAGATTGTTCGTAATGCTGCAAAATGGTCAAGAAGAAGAGAAAATGCACCTCAAATTTAACAACAAACAAGAAAGTGAAGAGAAATCAGTGGAAGAAAAATAAGAAATCAGTAGAAAGGGGTGACAATATTGTTTAATTGAGGTCACCCAGCAATGAGGGACAGTGCAATGGTCCCAGTTCTGTCTTTCCTGTCCAAGAGTTAGCAAGCAGTGAACATCATGTGAGATAGATTTTTTTTTTTTTTTTTCCTTTTTTTTTTTTTTTTTCTTTCCTCTCTCCCAAACCTGGTCTACCTCTATCTGGTAAGTTTTTATATTCCTTATTAAAGTACAAGATTGAGGAGTTTTAAAAAAATTACATATTTTTAAAATGTATAACATGTGGTTCTTTTGCCAGAAGCAGATCAATGCTGCAGTCTGATTCCATTGCTGCTGCTTCTGCCTTGTCCAGCCTGAGAAACATCCTGACCAATGTGCTCTGTTAGAGCTTTTCTGACAACAGGATGGTCCTGCACCTCCAGAAAGCATAAATGGACAACTCTCTGGTAGCATGATCCTGCCCACAGAAGGGATTTCACCAGTGCAGCAAGGTCAGTGTGGAGGCAAAGGTTTCTCACATCTCAAGCCAACAGAGCTAAGTCACCACAATTTTAAGCGCTGGCTTGACTGGTGCAAATCAGTGTTCAAACGTTTCATTGTGCTAGGAGTTACCGCATATAAGCAATCTTAACTCCAATAAAGCACAGTGCGAGAAATACTAAATGGCTTTCATAAACATCTAATCTGAGCATTTAAAGAAATCTTATAATTAACTTTAAGCTGGTCAACAAAGGGATTTAAGTCTTCATGTGCAGTTGACTGACCCACCCTGGTTCTTTTGATAACACCATGTTCTTTAATAATAATTAGTTTATGATTTAAATATTGCCTATATTATTATGACATTGCTATGATATTTATTAATTTACCAATTTAAATGTCTTTATTTTGTTTGTATATGAAGCCAAATGCAGGGCAGGTGGGCAGTATTTATTGGTACTTTCCTGGTAGGCTTGCATAAATGCGGATTGCAATTTCGGTATCACAGATTTTTAGGTTTTGGTTTTTTTTAAAAAAAAAGAAAGGTGAAAGTCTTTGCATGAAAGGACAAATTTATCAGAAACACAATTTTGAGCATGTTCTCAAGCTAATTAGCTAGTATAGCAAGACCTCTATACAGGTGAAGGCTTAATCCATACTTTTTGTTCTTTTGGCTGCTGGACACCTGCATCCCCTCCCTCGCACCACCAGCTGTTCCTTGTTAAACAACAGATACTGTTCTGGTTGGCATTTGCTGGGAAATATATTGAGGCCAATGCTGGGGATTTGTGGAGCTAGATGAAGAAATAAGATCCATTTTTGTTTGCATCTTGTAGTGCCTTCCCTGCATTTACTATGCCTTTCAGTTCTTCCTTCTTCTCTCCATACTTTGAGTTATAAAATTTGTTGGGAGTTAGATAAAACAATTCCTAGAAATATCAAAGTCAAGTATAAATACACTGAGAAGAAGATCTAGAAATATATGAGAAGAAAACTACTTTTTAAACAAAGAACACTTACTCTTGGTTGCGACAGTAAGTTCTACCAAGTAAGTTTCAAGGAATAAAATAATTAGATATAGTATATTCTGTAGTTGCTAGGGAAAAAAGAAAATACTCTTGAAATACTAAAATGCCTAAATCTTTCTCTGGGAGGAGAATGAAGATCAACCAATGCAGAAAGGAATTAAAGGTATTTAAATTGATGCTGATCATATATGAACTGGAAACACAATTGAAAGTGTCATTTAAGTTACATTGCTTTAAGTTAACCTACCTTGATGTCAGAGCAGTCTACTTCGAAGAATTCAGGTGCAAAACACCTCAGTACCTCAAAACATGATGCCTTATGCTCTCAAATGGGCATCTGAAGTTAGCACGTTTGTGACAGTTTTCACTGTAATTGTCTATAACTCATTTTCTTATCTTTCCTTTTTTTTTGTGTGTGTGCTGTGTTGCAGCCCAGTCTGTCTGTTATTCCTTCTGCTCTTAGCAAGCCTGCAGCTCACAACTGTCTCACGCCTTGGACCTCCTCACCGTGCTTGCCTCTGCTGGCCCGAGAGAGCTCCAAAGCCCTCTCCAGATGAGGACTGATCTGTGAACAGTTCATGGAGGCTGATCTTCTCAAGACTGGCACCAAGATAAGGGTGAGTAATCAGCATTGCATAAAGTTAAAGTCTGCCCCTAGTCCAGTGAAACTCTTTTTGCTCATCTCCCACCATTGCCAGCCTCGGCATGCCCTCTGTGCCAGGGAGTCTGCTTCCAGCCTGGGCAAATGTACTGCTTTTCTGGGCCTAATTTTATGGGGAGACACGTGAGGGTCCTGGTGAGGTGACGACACTTGGTCTCAGGTCTGTGGAGGGACTGTGAATGTGGCTGCTCTCACTGGTTGTTAGAAGTACAACCCAAAGGTCAGCCTCAGAGTTAAGGGCCAGTTGCAGTGATGCTCTTCCTCTTCCCCCCTCTCTCTCTGGCAGGACACCTGCCCTCACTGAGAAAATGAGGGAGAGCAGAGGAGCACATCCTGCTCCTGCGACTTCCCCTGGCCACATATGTCCTACTGCCAGGCACGGAGACCCTCTGTGGCACCAGGTAGCTACTTCAGGTTCGCAGGAAAGGTGCTGGGTGCGGGATCCTTTCCGTCCCCAGTTTTGACAGGCGGCTTGCAGAGAAGGCAGCAGCTCCTAAGGAGTTGCTCAGTTGCATGAGAGCACTTGTGAAAGAAGCACACACAGATGTGTGTCATCTTTACTCCTGCTGCAAGCAATAGAGTGGGAACTAGCTGAGAGGTGGCTGGAGAGGGTGAAGAAACTTTGCTTTCTACTTGGTCGTAAAGACGCTGCAGTCCCACTTATCTGTGCAGCTGAATAGAGTGTGTGGACACTGAGGTGTCGTGCCGTTATAACCATCAAACTCTGGTTCCCCAATGACACATTAGAGGCTTTTTTTTTTGATTTATGTGCTCTTGGCACAAAATTAAAAGGTCTGTCCATCTCCCAAAGAGCTTACAGTTTAAACTACGAGGAAAAATAAAATACTAAAGGAACAGCAGAGAACATCAGCATCAAGCGATAACAGAAGGTGAGTGAAGGAGCAGTGCACGTGGTGGATGCATGTGATGGCTGCTGATGAGGCTGAACATTTCAGCAATCCCACTGATCTTGGGTGTGGAGCCAACCCCTGGAATTTTTTTTTTGTTTGTTTGTTTCTCTGTTCTTGCAACAGACTTTTTATGAAACCAGTACTGTGGGCAGTGATTTTTGTTACAGCAACTGCCATGGCACAAGGAGGCATGTAATTAACCTGCATTTGGTACTCCTTGAAGAGCTGATGATTGTCAGATTTGTAGCTGCAATGCAATGGAATGATGTCATATAGGCTTAAAAATAAGAATGCTTCATTCTCTGGTATGGAGAAGCAAAGTAAAGTGATAAAGAGCAAAGGACTGGGAGGCGCAGAAGCTTCAACATCTTTTTCTCTTTTTAGGGAGGTACCAGCAAAGGAAGATAAAGCAGATCTATCCTCTGTCTATGTAGCAGTTTTTCAGAAACAATACAGCCTTGTAAATCAGAAGTGAAATGTTAACAGTAAGTGTCACGCTAGTGCTTTTTGTGGTGTTTCTGGTGCTTATGCAGTTTCTGAAATTGCAATGGATGCGAAGACGATTTCCTCCTGGACCAACTCCATACCCCTTCATTGGAAATCTGCTGCAGTTGAACTTCCAAATTCATCACGAGATCCTTAAAAAAGTATGTATTTTCAGGCAACTAATTAATGGACTTAGAAGCTGATTGAAAAGTAAATGTAAGTGTGTAACACAGCTTTATTTTGAGTGCTAGGGAGGGATTGATTCTAAATTGTATAGATGTGAAAATAGGTGGTGATGATTAAAATATCTGTTTCTTGGTCTGAAAATTTCAGCTTACTATGAAAAAAATAATTAAAACCTTATGTGCAGATGAACAAAGCAATGCTGATGATAATAATCCTGGTTTATGCATAGAAAAAAGATACATTTTAAAGCAGAGTCTTTAATTCTGTGCAGTCTTTTGTGTGTTTATGTGTTGACTGTAGTGCACTGGCAGTTTCTAAATATCTCATGAAATAGCTACTGAGTGCGTATATATTTCCAGTATAGAAAGGATGAGGGTTTTTTTATACTTATTCAACAGATTTTTCATAGGATCTTAGAAATTTATTTTTTTCTGACATACAATTTGGTCAGATTTTCCCAAGAGACTTCAGTCTGCTGAGCCTGATTGAGCTTTTAAGTAGCTGAGCTAATTAATTGTGTACCTACACTCAAACTTTTCTAATTTCAGTTGTAATGCACAGCACTTCTAGAATTTGTATCCTAGTGTTTTAGATTCCTCATAGATCTATATGAAATATTTAACATTTAAATATTTAAGTAATAGCACCTCACTTTCACTCTTTGTTCTCAACCTTCCTTTTCCCTGGTTCTTCCCTGTCCTGCCAGTTCTCTTCTCCAGAGTTGCATTTTCCAAGGCAAAGTAGGAGGACTCCACAACACAAAACTATAGCCAGTGCACATTTGTTGTGTTTTCTTCTGCTTCTCACCTCTCAAACCTGAAGAGTAGTATTGTTCATCCCAAGATTTCAAAAGCCATGAATGAGTCCTTGAAAAATGAAATTGAACACAACTGTGCAAGCACATGCGTATAAATTTTTGCTCAACGTGCATATGTGTTACCTCTCATTTGCTCCCAGGCAGAAAAATTTTGTACTCCTCCAGTCCTGCAGTTCTGGGGATGTTTTGGCAACTCTCCACTCTTGCCAGCCTGTTCTGCCCCACGGACTCGGTACTCTGATCTATGCACTGTTGCACTTCCCTCAACCTTTCACTTTTCCAGCTTCCGATTCTCAGCCAGGGAAAGGATTGTTCTCCTAATTCTAGTGACATTTGTGTACGTGGCGTTACGCAGACAAGGCTACCACAGCTGAGTGAGAAAGGAGAGGGTGATTCCTGCGTTACCCGCCTCCTCAGCTACTTTTGCTACGAATCTGTAGATGGTTCAAGTAAAACTCATGAGCTAATGTTTTCTTCTTACAAACATGTAAGAATTAATCTACAATGAGTTTGAATTGTAAGATGTGATAAATAACATCACAGCCATTGGCAATATTTGCAATCTGGCATTCTAGGAACTTCTTGATCTTTAGTACAAGAGACTTTAGATAGAAATCTGACTTCAAGCTATATTTGATGTAAGAATATATTTGATGCTCCCTTCTCAAGGTCAACCACCCCTGGGTGTCTGCCAAGGGAAAATATCTGATTCATCTTGTTTGATTTAAGTGTGCTGGTCTCACCGATGTTGTTCTGGTGCTCTTTTTTTCTACAGATGGCCAAAATTCATGGTAATGTCTTCACCTTATGGCTTTCAAACATTCCTGTAGTTGTCCTGCAAGGGTTTCAGGCAGTGAAGGAAGGTCTGACCGTCCATGCTGAAGATGTTGCTGGAAGACCCACAAGCAGATCCTTTCACCTTTTGACTCATGGAAATGGTAATTATTATTTTCACAAAATCTTTTCCTGTGTTCTAACCCTGGTTTTGGAAACTGATTTAGAGCCTCCAAGTCCTTAATTTACAGTGGAAAAAAGGTTAATGTTCTCTTGAGTTTTTATGAAACGTTTATTTTTCCATTCTGTAGGAACAATAACAGCAGAACACAGCTATTGTAACAGTTTCTATACAGGAAACCTATTGATGACTAAATTAGAAGAAGAAAGGAGAGGAAAGAGGAATGCTGCCAGACTGCTGGCAAAAATTTGAAAAAAAAAAAAAAAAGAAAAGAATGAAAGAAAAGCTTTTTTGATGTATTAACTGTATCAATTAATTTATAAAGCACCTGATCTGGTTGGAGATGTCCCTGCTCCTTGCAAGGGGGTTGGATTAGATGGCCTTTAAAGGTCCCTTCCAACCCAAACCATTCCATGATTCTATGATTAACAGCATTTGCTCATTATGATCCTAGGTGTTTTGTTCTCTAATGGTCGTCTCTGGAAGCAACAGAGGCGTTTTGGACTTGCAACAATGAGGAAAATGGGAGTAGGGAGAAAAGATCAGGAGTATCGGCTACAAAAGGAGACCTATCACCTGGTGGAATACTTAGAGAAAACAAACGGTATGTGACTCGGTATACAGGTCAGTCTGTGCAATGGGTGATTTTACTGAAGGATGGCTCACTTGTAGCTTTTGAAATTATTTTATTTAAAAAATGGATTTAAAGTGTACACGCAGAGCTGAGTCTCAAAGGTCTGTCTGATACGATCTGCATGAGGCTTTTCCTCACAGAAGTGCTACATGTGAAACCTCACGGTATTAACTTAGAACGGAGACCCTGTGGTCCCTGTCTGTTAGTGTTACTACTTCTTAGTCAGTTTTATGTTACTCATGGTCACAGAATTGGGGTAACAGCAAACAAAATAAGTGTCACAACACCACGCATCCCTCTACGGAAAAGGAAAACAAGGCACAAAATATCAAAAGGTTTGACCAAGGCTGCACAACCCTATGGCTCTGCTTTGGCAAGCGCAGTGGAAAAAGCTCACCTCACACAGCTTGTAGTAGCCCTCTCAGTAAGAGAGGAAGTTTGTTCAGGTTGTGCTGCTGAATAACGGGGTGAATCTACAGCTATGCTCAATTATTCTGTAACGCAGGTGTAAAGAATAGAAGGTGGTTCTCTTTTCAATTCAGCTGCTTATTCATACAATGTCTCAGCTGACCTCCTTTGTACCCTGGTTATTGCCAAACATGAGATCTACTGATGCCAAGGTTCTGTGAAATCTGAGCATTTTTGTAACTACTCCTCCTACTGCTACTTCCATTCCCACCAGCAGTCTTGCCTGTTTTTTATCCAACAGTGTTTTTTAGATGCCTGAAGTTACTTTTTACTCATGTCTTTTACCAGTAAATTGCAATTTGCCATCCAGCAATCTAATTAATGTCAGAAGTGTTTATAAAACGTTATCAGCTCCCCTTTCAAGGGGAAAAGCAGGAACAGTAAGTGTTAACGGTGAACGCTGTTCGCTGTGTTTACAGGAAAACCTCTGGACCCCACTATGCCTGTTGTTCACACTGTTTCGAATGTGATTTGTTCTGTGATTTTTGGACGTCGCTTCTCTAAAGATGATGAAAATTTTCACCGCTTGATTGAATCCATTGATACGATAGCAGCATTTGGGAACAGCACCTCTTTTTTTGTGAGGAAAATTATTTTGTTTGTTTGTTTACTTTATATAGATAGGCAATGAAAAAGACAATTTGCTTGTTACTTTTATAAAAAAAAAATAAATAGTAGCGCACTTGGAATTGCTAGAGTATGGATCAGAACAGTACTTCCAGATGCCTAGTTCAAAACTTGTTTCAATTGCTGCTGCTTTATCATAGCACAGAAATGTCCTGTGTCTGGTGGACAGGGATGGAAACGTTCAGGCTTGCTACATGTTTGGGAGATGTGCAAAGGACTTTCTTGCAAAAGTGCTGCCTATGCAACTCCAAAGTTTGAAACTATAACTGAAACTCAGTACTAAAATGTAGGTAAAAATATCTGAAAAGCTCTGAAATAGGCTTATCTTAAATTCTGTCTGACAAAGTGGCTTGCTTCACTACATGAAATCAACCTTTACCACTTCCTTCACCACTGTTAGCTAACTTCGGAGAAACTGAAGTAGAGCAATAGTTTTGTGCAAAGGTAACATATAATGAAATTGCTTAATGGTAGCTTTTTCCTATAGCTTTTAGCAGCAGCACCTGTACCACCTCTGCATGTCCCTGTGAGAACTCAGTAGTACATGCTGGAAGTCACTTTCTTTTAGCTGCTGGATGATATTTTTCTCTATTCAAGACAGCAGCTCCTAACTTCACATCTAGTCTGCTGGACAGAAAAAAAAACATTATCTGGCTTCTGTGTGAAGCTGTGACTGTAGCTGCAAAAACAGTGGAACAGATTGCCTCGAACAAGGGCAGTTTTATCCTTAACCATTTATGAATGGGAACCACCCTACTGTACAGAGTCTGGAAGTCAATGTACCAATGTACAAGGCAGCCTGCTTCTGCAGAACTTGCTGGATCTTTTCTGGCTTGTATCTTGCATATTTTCCACTGTCTCTTAATATCTGGAAACCAGATACAGCTGGTTTACCAGCTGGTACCCAGCTGTAATCAAGGTCCTGGAGAATTTGAGGACTAATTTGATACTTCTAGTAAAAAAAATAAAAACAAAATAAACAAACCCAAACGAAAAACCCCCCAAAACTGCTTGTGATTTTTTTTTTCCTCCCAGAAGATGCAGGTGGAATGATTCCTAAGCCATCTTCTAATCATAGTAAACACAGGATCATCTATTTCCAAACGGCTTTCAGTAGGTGTTTGTATAAGCTGTTCTTGAAAACTCTTAGTAGTGTGGCCACAGCTAACGAAACCAGGCCAGTCCAATATTTCATTCTGTCCTGCTCTCGACAGTGCTTTCACAGTGATGTGATCCTTTAATGATGGTCTGTACCAATCTGTTTTCCTGGTAAGTGGACAGGCAGTTTTAAGCCAAATTATGCAGCAGGACAATGAAGAAATACAAGCCAGGAATCTGAACAGGTTTGTGGGAAGGTAAGGCTTTGTAATGCACCTGCCACTCAAATAGGTGAGCCCAAGAGTTATGGCCTAATTCATAATTTAAGCTGCAGTAATTCTGTAAACTGGAAGGACATGGTGCAATTTGTAAAAGGGGAAAAAAAGAAAGGGAAATGAAGTAAAAGAATGGAATTAATGTAAAAAGTGTTTTGTTTCTTTGCTGCTGAGATGTGGTTTTATAATGGTTTAAGTGCAAAAACGTGAATAGGTTTAGAACAATGAATAAACAGGAGGGAATCCACATGGCTCAACATTTCTACTTCATCAAGTTGTTTTGCATTTCACGCAGATGTGGCATGTTTGCTTCTTGTCTATGGGAAGGTGTATCTGAGTAAAACCCCGTGGATTTGGTATCCTACAGTAAGAAAATAAATCAAGGTTTTGATATTTCTATTTTCAGTTAGCAGATATGTCAAGGAATTCAACCTGGATCTGGTTTTTTTGGTGATGAGATAGAAATGATACATAGGTTGGATAAACTGAGAACAGAGACATGTTTTCTGTGAGATCCTTGCTACTGAAGTTCAGCCTAGCAAAGAACTGGGGTACAGAGGAACTTAACTTATTCTTTGTACATCACAATGGAAAATTTAGAGTATAAAACTAATTCTTCTCCAGGGAAAAAGAGGATAAAGAAAGTCTTTAATAAATCATGGGATAGGCACTATCTCTTCAATGTAATGGTGAAGGTGCAGTCATCAGTCTTTTCCATTTGCTTTTTCCACTACCCAAAAGCCTGTATTAGGATTCATACTTAGTTTGCTGATGTCAGTAATACCACATATCTAAAATATCTCTTTTATAGGTATATGAATTGTTTCCCTGGCTTGCAAGCCATTTCCTAACACCACTCAAACAGACTGTATCCAGCATAAACTTTGTGAACGCCCTATTAGCAAAGGAACTTGAAAGCCACAAAGAAAAAGGACAACCAGATGAAAATAAAGATTTTATTGATTACTATTTGGATGAGATAGACAAAGTGAGTATCTCTGGACTCTTCTTATACTCCAGTAACAAAAGGGATTTTAAGTGCTCCTTTGATTATAATGAAGTCTCATATATATTTAGAAGTGTACAATTTCTCCATAGAAAAGCTTCTAGGTAGATGAATTTTAAAAAGCTGACATTAAGAGATGGCAGGAGGAAGATGAAGTAATAACGTAAGTAGATTTACAGGTAGATTATCTGTAACCACAATAATAACAGATTTTCATATGGTTAAGGTGCAACTAGAAATGACTCTTATGATGGGATTTGCAGCAAGGGTAGAAAGCATGTTAGTAACTTCGTCATGGTTGAAGAACAAAATCTGTATGTGGGTAGGATAAATTGACAAATGTTCTGGAGACTATTAGAAAATGTCTTGATATTATTCAGAAATTTTTATTTTCTAGCTTTTTTTTTTTTTTTTCCCCATTTTGGATAGTATCAGTAAATATTCCTGTGATGCAAGGTGGTTTACTTCTTCTTTGTGTGCCATAACTTGATCTTTACAATTCATATCTGCAGACCAAAGGAGATGCTGATGCTACTTATGATGAAGAAAACTTGATCCAGACTATTTTTGACCTCTTTCTGGCAGGTATAGAAACTACAGCCACCACTTTACGTTGGGCGTTGCTCTATATGGTGGTTTATCCTGATATTCAAGGTAAGCACACCCAAAGAGTTCTGCAACTTTTAAAAAATTATGTATGTTCAAATAGTAGTAAAGATTGTTCAAAGAACAGTAGAGGACCTAATTATCAGGGGATGAATCAGGTGAACTCTATGTATCTGTTTTTTCCTGTATCCTTTCTAACATACTGGCCAGTCATTTTAGGTTTTGTTTTTATGAGATCTGTACAGAATGCAGGGTGTGATTCATCGGATCAGACGGAGTCTAGTCTCAGATGAGAGAACTTGCACTGTTGCCCCTCCACTGACAATAATGCTTAGACCTCCACTGTGGACAAGGTGGAGTCTTCAGGTCATCCTCTTCAACCCATGGCTGCTATTCCTTGATGTGCTCCTGGCTTCTTTGCAGCAGAAATAATTTCCATACAGTAGGAGGTTGCTAATATGTGTGTTTATTCCATGAAGCTTAAAACTTCAAACTTGGATATCTACATATAAATAGATATATAAAAAAGATTGGAGTGAGTTGCTTGAAACTCTATGCTTTTAATAATGATAGTCACAGAAGAAAGATACAGGTTGGCAGAGTAAAATAGGTGAAAATGTGACAGATCACTTCAAATGCCTCATATTTGAGAGTTTAAGCTGGGTACCAGGCACTGGTAGGAGACTGGCAAGAAGAAAATGGTGGAAGTGGTAAGGAGAAAGGATCTCCCATTGTTCTTACTTAGCAGCTCTACAGAAGATCTAAAATTTTAGCCTAGATTGCACACACTGAATTCTTCCAACATGCTTTTTCCCCCCCTCAAGATATATTAAAACAGTCTTAAGTTTCCTGATGCACAGAGTCAATCTAATTGCAATGATAAAGGCTTTAGTATTAATCAGACCATTTCAGCTTAAAGATTAATCAGAAATTAGCCTTTCAGATCAGATTGTAAGTTAAAGAAAAAGAAAAAAAAAAAGTCCTTGAGGAAAATTAATTTCTATAAGTGCTTTCCAAGGCAGGTAATTGCAAAATAGCAATTAGGCCATCTGTAGATGACAAGCAAAATCTATGTGGCTCTGAGTGAAGAACAATTCTCGATCTGTTACTAAACTATTCTCCTAAAACATGATTAATATTTAATTTTCCAGTTGATTCCTTGCCTGTAAAAATAAATATTGATAAAAGCCTTTTTATAAATTACCTCAGAGCAGTAAATGTAACAGAAACCTAAATACACTTACAGAATGACTTTGTCTGCTACCATTATAGATTGATTGTCTTGTATTTAAAGCTGAATATTCCTCCTTAGAGAAAGTCCAGAAGGAGCTGGATGCTGTTCTGGGTTGTTCCCGTTTAATTTGCTATGAAGACAGAAAAAAGTTGCCCTACACAAATGCTGTAGTTCACGAGATCCAGCGATACAGTAACATAATCTTAATTGCACTGCCCAGACAGAGCGTGAAGGACACAGAGCTGCTGGGGTTTCCTGTTCCCAAGGTACAAATATGCGGCGTATTTGAACTTCTGATGTCTGGTACAGTTTTAAAAACTGATTCAATGCAATGATTTAATGACTCAGCTAGTTTTTTAATCACCTTTTTAGAGACCTTGGCTAGTGATTCCCAAAACATTGTCCTGAACTGCTGATATCAGTAGATTTTTGGTACATCAGACATGTTTAGAAAGGCTTTTGAGGGTTCCCCTGATTGGGGACATGAACTCTTGTGTCCTATCAGCTCTAGCAGTGCCCCTAAGCTGTGACTGTCTCTAAGTCTGGCTTTTGCAAGAAAATGTGCGTTTTGTTCTATCAGTATGTTTTAGACCATGTTTTCTGTTGGCAGAAAACTTGTGAATGGTGACTGGAAACAAACAGATTAATTTCCAGCAATTTTGGGTCTGTCCCTTGTCAAAACGGTTTCTCATCTGGTGAACAGAGGGCATCCAAATATGGAAAAAAGGTTTTACTGAAAAACTTGGACATTTGAAATTTTCATATCACAAGCTTTTAGATGCAGTATCTTGCAAATGTTATAATGAAACAGAAGTATTTTGAAGTTTTGTAACTGAAAGGTATGTTAGGGCTTCTTTCTAAATATTCTCCCATCACTGCTTTTCATGAAGTTTCACTTTCAATCCTTTTTTTCTGGATCTGCTCAAAGCAACTCTAGCATCACAGAAATTATCGAGTAACAAAGGGAAAAAAATAAATTAATTTGCTACTCTTGATATTCTGTAACTCAAAAGCTGAATGAGTAATAAAAATACTTAGTGACAGCAGGAAAAATAAAAGCAACGCATTTTAACAACACAAACATTATAAAATCCTAACCATTTATTTTATTGAACTTATTGGCAGCAAGTCATAAAGGAAAGGAAGTTGCAACATTCTCAAAAGTTTAAACTTCTTGAGAAATATTTTAAAGCTTGATCTAATTTTTGAAAAAATGAGGCTTTCAATTAAGACTTTAAATTCTTTTTTCCTTTGTCATTAATTGCTTATCTGACGAATGTGAACAATAAGAACTGAAGCTCCTTCTGCTTTTTTCAGAACACCATAATTTTATCAAATATCGACTCTGTTCTGTCTGATCCTGGACAATGGGAGACACCTGATCAGTTCAACCCAGGCCACTTTCTGGATGAAGATGGAAACTTTGTTAACAGAGAAGCATTCTTACCATTTTCAATAGGTATGTGCACTGAGCAGGGATTTATTTACTCCCTGTGATAACAACTTAAGATCCATTCATTCCCCAGCATAACTGGGAAGGCAACTACAAATAGGTGTATAAACATTCCACTGTTTTAAAGATCTCTAGGAAGAGAGAAGCCCAATTGTATGTGGAAAAGATTGGAAGAGAAGGAATAACACATAGAAAAGTTTCTCTTGGAAGCCATACCCAGTTTCTCTTGTTGGAGAGATCCAGTTAGCAAAATAGTAGCAGCAAAATGCGTAGTGCTAGGAAGGCTGTAAATGTAAACTCTGCAACCCTGGTGGTCATTTCTCTAATGTCTTGCTTCCTGCTGTAAATATAGATTAAAACTTTTGGTAGTGGCCTTTTCAGTTCTGAATTATTAAATGACAAAGGCAGTTAAGAGAAAAGGACAAAGTCTGCAGAAAACAAGCAAGCAAACAAAAACCCAAGCAGGTTAGAAAGTGAAGTGTGATAGAAGTCCTTTGGCTGATTTTCTTTTCTGTCTTTTCACAGGGCACCGTGTATGTATGGGGGAGCTGTTGGCGAGGATGGAGCTCTTTATTGTCTTTTCCACCCTGTTACAGGCATTCACGTTCACCCTGCCAGAAGGAGTGAAAGAAGCCAATACAAAGCTTGTTTTTGGGAGCACAATGAGGCCGCCTCCCTACCAGCTCTGTGCCATTCCTCGGTAGGAAATGGTGCCCCACAGATTCACTTATTCTGCAAGATTGCTTCTGCATGTGAATTCCTTTTTGCATATCTTAAGGTTTTTGCTTTCACTTTGATTTGGTTAATCACTACCCTGAAAGATGCTTTACAGACAGTTGCATCCTGAGGATTGTACTACAAAGAGTTAATCTTTTGTTCTTGTTTTCTGTTTGGAAAATCTTGTTAAATTTCTCTTGATGCTTCACAAATAAAGACATTAAGGGAAAAATTAAAATTGGGCCTTATTTATTGCTAACTGGAAAGAGGATTTGCAGAGAAAGAACTTGAAGCAAAGTCTATAAATTAGAAGTCTCACGATTAAAGATCTGTACATTCTTTCTCATAAGCTGCAGTTGCATTTGTGCAGATAGGCTTAGAGGCCTTTCAGTTTGTTTCAGGATATTAGTGGGTGCAGGAGTTAAAAGAAGCTCTTGGGGGAAGCTTTCTAGACAGGTAGGTAATACAGTCTGAGATAACATTCCCTCAGACTGATCGGGTTTGTTGTGCAAGCTTATTGTATACAACTCTGTCATTGACACCTGGCAAGACAGTTCAGGGTTTCACCAGCTAAACCAGGTAGTATTTCAGCCCTTCAGATGAAAATAGAGGAGTGGCTTCATCAGCCAGGTGTAGAGAGCTTTTCATAACACAGGCAAGGAGCAAGGACAGGAAAACAAATGACAGCAGGGAGCAGACACCAAGTGTTGATAAATTGTTCTTTTTTTTATGAGCCCACTGGTTGACAGCAACATGAGAACATGCCTTTTCCATGATAGGCAGTCTTCTGGTGTTGTTTGCTCCAGATCCTCCAGTAATTTATTCAGCTTCATTTATTCTTTCAGTTCTTTAACAGGTTCTTTATCACAGTTAGCTGCCTTCACATCAGTCAGTGTAAATTAGCATATCATGACCAACAGAAGATTTGCCAGTATTGAATAATTCTTGAAGCCGTTTATGAGCATGGTATTTAAGGACTTGACAAAAGTGGATATTTAACATTTTACTAGTCTGGTTACTGACCGTTAACGGGATTTTTCTTTTTTTGATGGCGTTGGGAGTCTGTTCTTCCTGTATGCCATACAAAGCGGACACTGTATGCCAACACACGATGGATTATTTTTATACACTGATTAGCTGGTAGTGCCTTCACAGGACTGAAGTCATTATCAGCTGTATTTGTTTCAGCTACCTCTGCCTACCTTGTATTTCAAAGCACCCCAGTCTAACAGGCCGAGATGTGTGAAATTAGTAATCTCATACTGGGCTGCCAGTTTCCATCCCTGCAGGATTACCTTTATGGGATGGTTCAGCCCTTTTCGCTGCTGGGGGCTGGACGGCAGCATGTCCACATGGGCAGGTGATTGGTGTGAAGTCCCTTCCATGCTGGAACTGCGAACAACCCGCTGGCAGTAGCTGCACACTGGTAAGGGGGTGCTTCGTTTGTGTCCATGTGCATAGCAGGAGGAGAGGCAATGACAGCAGCAGTTCCTTGCCTTTAGCGCCGAAATTACAAATAACAAATCCTAAAGAATAGCTGGTAAATAGCACTGAAGAAATGCTGCTGCAAGGTGCATTTAGTTCTTATGAAGAAAATGGAGCCTGGGCAACCTCATAAATACATTTTCCATCACATGAAGTAAGATGAATCCAATGACTCAGATCTAAAACAACCCACAGTCATCTTCCTTTTCCAGTATGAGAACACAATATTCAAGGCTAGCTCCAGCTGCACCGCTGGTTAAAGTGTCTACTGAGCTCAAAAACAAGTGAGTTTTTAATCTATTGTCAACAAATGATTTTTTTTTTTTCTCACCTATGCAACCTTTTGGTTACCTCCAGAACCTCCTCTTCTTTGCCTCACCTCTCCAAAGTGTTCTTTTACCTTTACAGTCTGTACCATCTTTCCAACCTGCCATATATTCTTATTTGTCCTAATTTCTTTTCGCTCTTCATTTTCATTCGTGAGTGCAAGGCTGTCCCTTGACTATTCTTCCAGGAGAAGGTATCATTCAGTTTCACAAGTTGGTAGAGAGAATAAAGTCACCTCCACTGTTCTACAAGCAAATGGCCCTTTCTTGGTTAACACACATTAATCAGTTATGCTTTAGTGGTAATGAAGTGCAGTGGTTGGAGGCTAATTGACCTGGAGGTCTGGAGATCGTGGACTGGCAAACTCCAGGCTGTTGTTTCTGGGTAAGTGTGTTTAACGTCCCAGAGCCACAAATCCTGTGAAACAGTTTTTTGTCCCAAACACAAGGCTCTTGAAAGAAGCAAGCTGGTGCACAAGTCATCTCGGCAAGTTTTCAGAAGATAAGTGAGAATGTATTTCTTTTACAAGTGTTTTGCTTCCAGGGGATGGGCGTTCTTCCCAGGGAAGCATTTCTCTGTTAGCATTTCAGTCTAGATCTGTAACACAGGCTACAACTGTCACTGTTATGTGGTGCCCAGAATCCCTCTCACGTGGTTTTCATGGGCTGATTGCAGCCACGTAAGCTCCCCTGATGCCAGGTTGACGTTTTGTGCGTGTTGTGGCTTGGCAAAGAGCCTGGGCTACGGACTGCGTTTGTTCTCAAGTTACCAAGCATGGCACATGCATGTCATGACTAGTTTTTGCTGGGGCCCTTAGTTCTGGTTGTAGATCAAGATTCCTAGTAGGTTTTCCCCTTTTTTTTTTTTTTTTTTTTTTTTTTTTTTTTT
>WHYT01016506.1:429850-442239 GCA_009806455.1 Tetrax tetrax | reverse complement strand
GTTGGAAGGGACCTTCAAAGGTCATCTAGTCCAACCCCCCTGCAAGGAGCAGGGACATCCCTGACTAGATCAAGTTGCTCAGAGCCTCATCCAGCCTGGCCTTGAACGTTTCCAGGGATGGGGCATCCACCACCTCTCTGGGCAACCTGTTCCAAAGCTTTCTGATAATTGCTCAGAATACCCTTTAGGGTGTCCACCTTTATGTCAAGATTGAAACGGGAAATTCAGAAACAGGCAAAACCCTTAGTGAAGTTAGCTACTGCAAATAGGTTAGGGGGGAAAAAAAAGTGAGGTTATATATTAAACTAGTTATGTTTTCAATTAAATTTGAAAGCCTAACAAATTTTGCTTTTTGCTTTAAGTGTTAGATACTCTTACATCTATCTTAAGATAAATGTTGGCTTTTAACTTTTATCAGCCTTGCCATTAGTGGATATATGTATATATGGAATATATCCAAAACATTTTAAAACCTCCAAGATTTAATATCCACTTATATTTGCATGCTTAATTTGTATGTATGACTATTGCTTTTCTAAAAGCATTCATGAAGTATTTGTAGGAGCACATACCATCCACAATTGTTTCAGAAAATTAGATGGAGAATTTACATGTGGGTATGTGTATCTATATTGCCTGTGGAAAATCTTGGCAGTGGTCTTTTAAGACATCGTTCCTGGAAATCCTGTGATCCACATTTGATAAATATAATCTGAACAAGAAGAGGGAGAGGGGTATGCATCTATTAAATATGCTTGAGCATGAGAATGTGGGACAAAAGTGGGACAAAAAGGGAGTGATCAATAATAAAGAGGGAGGGTTAGAGGCGGGGAATAGTTATTATATGAAATTTAAACTCTTATGAAAAAACTGATTGAGCAACCAGCCTTAATAGCTTCAATAGACTATTCTTAATAAAGACAAGCTGATGAAAGCAGCTGTTCAGACGTTGGCAATAAGTCAAGTTCTTATAGCCTTGGCTGTATTTCTTCTAAATATGCAGTTTTTTAAGTTGCAATGACTACAGAGACAGCTTTCTCCAGGACTAATCCCTCCCCGAGTTTTTGTGACCTTGACACAACTGAACTTTCTGTTTAAACGTGATCTCCTCATGAAGGTATTTATTTTCAGATGCTTCTAATTGTTTAAAAGTAATTGTAATCTCCCATTTCTCATGTTGTTTGGTATGTGAAAACATCCTCTCCCAAAACTCTGTTGGTAACATACTGTAATTGTTAACTTGCCACTGTGACATTGCACTTGGTTTGGGTTGGAACTGCTGGTTTGGCTGCAAAATAAGAAAAAGTTACTGCAGCATGAAGTAGATTGCCAAGCCAAGAAAAGTGGTATTGAAAGTTCTGAATGTGTGAAAATCATTCTGATGCTTAAACCCATCACCCCTTAACACTAAATTTGACAAATTCATGTGAAAATTGGTATCATTTAGGGTTAAATATCTTTAGGTATAATACATCAGATTTGCAGTTAGGTAAAAGAAATACTACTTATAAAAATCCACAGCATGGATTTTTAGCTTTCTGAGCACTGGCACTCTCTAGCTTGAGCAGTAAGTAGATACTGAAGCTGTACTGTGTGTGTATATGCTTGTTTGTATTGACAGGATCTAAAAAAAAACCCCATGAACCTTTAGCTAGTTGTTTTTTGAGGAGTAGTACTACGCATAAAGCCACCTCTATTTAATACTGTTGGTTCCTGCAGTGCTTTCAGGAATTCTCAACAGACAGCTCCAGTGGCTTCTGTCACCAGTTTGGACGAGGCACACCAGTTATTCCAACCAAACAGCAGGTTCAGACGGGAAGGAAGGACAGTGAGACAGAATGGTCTTACTCAAGTTCCAGTACCTAAACAAGCAAACGGGCGGGGGGAAAGAAGAAAGTAACTGGTCCGGTCTCTACAATCTAGTTACTCCTCTGACATTGCTGTCCTCCCTTTGCGCCACCAGAACAAATGATGGAAACCCTCTTGAAATAAATTCAAGCCTGGAGAATACCCCTTATCACATGAATCACTGTAAACTTAGCCTTGGCTTATATACAGTAATAAAAGCTACCTAATGTTTCTTGGCATAGATCTGTGGCTCTGAAAAGCTGGAATATTAAGTTATAGCCAACAGCAAATGCAGGAAAAGACACTCATGCTTTTTCACAGATAATTGTAATCTTGTGGCAAAGATGAAGAACATCATTCCACCTTAGGGCTGGTCCTGTAATCAGTGTAAAAACAAGTTCATCCTCTGCTTGTCTGCAGTGTGTGGGATTTTATATGTTCTTTCCTGGCTTCTCTTCCATCTATAGCTGGCAAAAATTCATGGCAACATGTTCACCTTAGGTTTGTATGGGCCCCAGTGATCATTTTAAATGGATTTCAAGCAGTTAAGGATGGTACGACCATGCACTCTGAAGATGTTTCTGGGAGGCTAGTGTCACCTTTCTTCAGGGCAACAGCCAAAGGAAAAGGTGATAATTTCTTGCCATAAATATTGTCTTTACAAATTGCAGCTCTTTTGTATCGTGTACCCACTTCCAAAGGTACCACAGTAGCAGGGGTTATCCACAAGGAATGACTGACAGGCGAACTTCAAAGTAGAGAGGGGTGAAATAGCCTTTGGATAGTAGGAGGAGGAAAAGACCAGCAGAAGAAAAAAGATTCAAAGTGCCTTGTGTGAAATATTCACTGGAGTAGATTCAAAGGTCATGAGATGAGGCAGTGGTAGGCTGAGCCACAGCAAAGTGGAGGGAGAGCAGGGAACTGCACACTTCCTTGTCCCGGACTTGCTGCATCCCACCATTACATTTTCAGTTGAAGACTGAGCTTGATGGTGGGATCTTCTTCCTGTTATCTTCCTTTTGTGGATATTTTCTTACTCTCACAGTTGCATCTAGAGATTCAGCATACTCCTGTTTCAACTTTGCTGTAGGTTTCATACTCCCCAGCCATACTGGAAATTCCAGAACTCTTGATTTTCATGAACACATGCATTATGAAACAACCTTTATTTTATTTGGGACCTTGTCTTTTTCTTAAGGAAGCCTAATTCCTTAAATATTTCTAAGTTGAACTTGTTTCAGTCATTGGTGATTCTTATACTGCTTTAGAATGTCTAGCGAAACAGCTGTCAAACTCTCTGAGATAACTAATTGTCTTGGATCAATCTTAATCCTGCAAGTCATCCTGTTACCCAGTTGAGTTTGTCTGTTTTAGCTCTGCCCACGTGCTTACGTGCCATGGCTGTTCCTTTGTGTCTTGTGTTCTTAGGCAATGCAATAGTTTCATTGTATCCTGTGGTTTAGTAAATCTTTTTATTATAGTCTTTGTCTATAATATTGATTATAGTCTATAATATTTATTATAGTCTTTGTCTATAATAAATATTGGCATGATAAAGAGCTCTTCCTTGAATGGATTGCAGGAATTATGTTGGCAACTGGTCACACCTGGAAGCAGCAGAGAGGGGTTGCACTGAGGACTCTACGCAACCTTGACCTGGGGAAAAGAGGTCTGGAGCATCAAGTTCAAGAAGAGACCCGCTACCTGGTAGACTTTGCAAGTACAAAAGGTATCTCTGCAATAAATACTGATTTGTTTTTATCATTAGTCTGATGTCTTTGGTGTATGAGCGTCTCTGTCCTGCTCTGAAATCAACAGCAGCTTTTGTTCCACAAGAAAGTACGCAGAGTCTTACAATGTCTATGTGGAATGGACTGAAAATGTTTTCAAACCCAGCGGGAGACTATTCTTGTTCAAAGTTGTTTACAAAACTACTAAAATTGGGAATCAACTTTTGAGCTTATTTATTATTTATATCAGAGGATGCTCAAAGTTGAAAAGGATCTCTGAAGATGGTCTTGTCTAACCCCTTCTCAAAGAAGGGTCAATGAGAGCAGGTTTCTTAGGGCTGAATCCAGTTGAGTTTTACATATCTGCAAGAGGCAGACTTCACCCCCTCTCTGGGTAACCTGTTCCAGTGTTCAATCAGCTCTACAGTAAAAAAGTTTATGTTTAGGCAGAATTTAATGTATTTCAATTTCTGCCCATTGCTTCACTCGATACTACTGAGAAAAGTCTAACTCCATGTTCTTTGTTCTACTCCGTCAGGTGTTTATACAGATTTCAGATACTTCTCTGAGTCTTCTCTTCTCCAGACTAAATCGTCTCAGCTCTCTCAGCCTCTCTTGCCTCAGAAGCTCCAATCCCTTAATTGTCTTTGTGGCCCTTTGCTCAACTTGCTCCAGTATGTTGACGTCTCTCTTGTGCTTGAGAGACCAGAATTGGACCCAATGCTGATCAGAGGGGATCATCTCCCTTGAGCTGCTGGCAGTGCCTTTCCTAATGCAGCCCAGGGTGGTGTTGGCCTCCTTTGCCTCAAGGGTCCATTGCTGGCTCCTATATGGTGCTGGTGAATAAAGACATGGCCACGTTATCAATGCTGATGAAGTCAGTCTTGTAAGGCCATTTGCATGCACTCTATAAAGCAGTGACTAGAATCTTGTCTTCATTACAACATTTTATCCTGATCAACCCAGTTAGGAGCATGTGAGTTGGATTTCCCAATACTGATCATTATGCAAAGGCACCGTAAATCAGGACATGCTGTGGCTAGCATTGTATCAGTTAAAAGTAAATATTTAGTAAATTTTTTAATGAGATCTAGCCCAATCCCATGGTTTAAGAACTAGGAGAGATTGAGATGTGACCTCGTGTGGGGGAAAGAAAAGCCCAGAACAATAAATTGCTAATCAGAATTGTGCACTGAGTGTTGACAGTTGCATCAGTACATATATAAATATAGATTTTATACTGATTTATTCTGGACTCACAAAATAGTTTTTTTGAGATTAATTTTTCAAGTAATTACTTTAAAATTAGTTATTATTTTGTTGACACAGTTAGTTGAAAGGAGTTTACAACATTTTATCTTCCTGGAGGTTGTACATCTCTAGCAAGGTCAGACAAAGTACAGTAACCTTGCATCTATTTATGTTCTTGCTGAGTAAGGCTGCCTCTCCTCTTACCGTTCTGCTCTCAGATTTCCTTTGAGCACAGTTTTCAGTCATTCTCATGTTGAGACCTATTTCGAATTTGCCAGACAGCAAACTTACATATAATCTTTTTCTTACCTCTAAATTTGCTCTATCATATTATGAAATATTTTACACACTTGTCATTTCTTTAAGTTGCCATCCATTCCTGGGATTATGACATTGCACCATAGTTGTGAAGAATCAGTTTGATACTACAATTTTGTAAGAATATTGCTGCTTCTCTGTGAAATGCAATGCTCTCTTGAAAGTTCTTTGGGTAACCTACAATATTCTCTCATTTCACTAAAGCAGAATAGGAGACATTAATAGTGACATTTATTATTCTGGTTGCAGGAAAATCTCTGGATCCTTCTTTCCCTCTCATTCATTGTGTCTCAAATGTAATTTGTGCTGTTGTTTTTGGACATTGCTGCTCCAGAGAGGATGAAACCTTCCATGAACTGATTAGAGTCACGGAACGTCTATTCGAATTTGGAGGCAGCTTTATTCATCATGTAAGTAAATGATCCGTTGTCTTTTTCTGAATAAGACAGAAAGTGAGAAATGCAGATTCAAGAGGCAGCTGTTAGGCAGAAGTTTTCCAATGGGTGAGTGATGTCCCAAGCAGCTGTACTGGGTGGTGCGCTGTCTCGAAGTGGTAGATGCTCTGTACCAGCCTCCAACATTTGTATTCCCTGTCCTGTGTCTGAGTACTGTGAGAAGGTAGTTTGTCCCTAAGTTTTGCAGGAAGACACAAGCAGATGGACTGCTCTGGGGTCATGTTTGTTACTTGGTTTCTCAACCCCCATGCACAACAGATTGCTGCCTTGGGCATCATGATGGTTGAAAACTAAATGCCCAGTCTAAAAGTGTAATTCACATGCCAAGTTTAGACCCTGTTTTATAGACAGTCAACAGACAGAAGAATGATTCAAATACCTAAATGTTTTGCCTGTAGCTACTTACCTCTATTTCCTCTATAAGAAGTGGAAACCTGAAGACTTCCAAGAGAAATTCCACTCCTTCTGAGTGGATTTACCAAAGGCTGGACTGCTGCCTTTCTGTGATAAGGTAATGATTAATTGATAACTGGATAAGAACTGATAATAAGACAATTAAGGACAAGAAGAACTGATTTTCCAAAAAGATAGAAGTATAGTCTATCGAATTCAGCCTCCGGTGAAGACCTAATAATATGCTTTCTGTGGTATAATTAGGAGAGTATAAGAGCTCAGCAAAATGAAGAATGAGAAAGAACTTCTGCTGGTAAATAAATAATGGGATTTTGCTTTGGGCAGGAAAAGAACTGTTAAGAGAAAATACACTGCAGATACAGGAAGAATGTAATCAAATTACTCAGGCATAAATACAGGCTAAAAATCAGAATGAACTTTCTAGCTATCAGAATAGGTAGAGAGCAGCTATTCTTAGGCCGGATTTTCACGAAAAGTAAGAAAGGAGGATAACATTAATCTGGCTGTGTCAGCTGACCCCTTCTTCTCTAGAGGAAACCACTCAAAAATGTCAGGTAGCTGTTTCTCAGCTTTTTTGGGTTTCAGAGTTCGAGTGTTACTGAGAACTCGATTAGTAGGGAGTGCTTTGGGGGAATTACCAAGGTTGTACACCAGCCACTGGGAGCCAGCCCTTGCTTTGGGTGGTATCAACTGGTTTTGCCTGTTGTGGTGAGGACAATTTGCAACGACCTCGCTTCTTCCTTCCAGGTATTCTCCACTGGAGGGCAGGATCTCCCTTTTTAAATGTCTGGATACAGTTCATTGCAACCGAATACATGAATTGAATAATTGAATAAATGAATACAGTTCATTCTAGTGATAATCATTCTAATTTGGCTTGTGGTTGAGCTGAAAGCCTGTGGAGCTCTGAATCTTACCATCAGCACAGCTAGAAATTATATAGTGTACTGCTTCACAACGTGAAAACATAAGCATAGCCTTTGTCAGAATATTTTATTAACAGTGTCAAACCCCATGCTAACATGAATCTTACCTTCTCTTTTTAGTGGGTCTAAAATGCATTTTCTAGTGATAGAGACTTTGTGGTACCTCTCACGTGTCATTCCTGCAGCTGTAGGAAATCTTCCCCTGGCTGATGTGCCGTCTCCCTGGTCCTCACAAGAAGGCGTTGTCTTGCTGTGATGTTCTGAGCTCGTTTAGAAGGAGAGAGATCAGAATGCGCAGAGTGTGGGATACCAGGTGAACTGCAGGATTTCATTGACTTTTGCCTGGCTGACACTGAAAAAGTCAGTATTTGTTCTGCTTTATCATACATTCATGGAGAATGAGGTGAGATGGACCATTACATCATCCAGTCTGAGCCCTTTTATCACAATCTCTTACCTTTCATAGACATCCTAATGTGAATTCAGTAATCAGGGACTTGCTAAATCCTTTCGAATTATTGACATGCCACAACACCTTGCAATCCTTTTATTAAAGGCCAGGTGAATACACTGCATTTTTTTTTTCTGGCATGTTACAAAATGATTTAAGGCCTCCAGGAAATAATATTGAATTTCTAAGTGGACCGCAAGAGAACTGGGAAGGTGTTGCGGAAACAGAGTGGGATGTTCTGGACAGGATATTTGGCTGGTAACGGTTTGTCAGGAGAGGTTGCTGGATGGTTGGAATTTGAGGGCGTTTTTTGGGTGAAACAATCTAGAAATCAGAGGATTTTCAGACAAGGCTGGAAAAGAGGAGAGTGCCAGGGTCAGTGAAGTTTCAAGCGGACAAAGGGAACTGGGACAAATAAGGTCATTTTAGGCAGGCAGGCATAGTAGAGGTAGGTGGGAACTAGGATTTTGAGAGGCTGTAGGAGGCTTTCATAAGCTGTGAGTGGGGACACATCTCTCTCCCTTTTCTTTCTTACCAAGTTCACTTTTCCTTTCTCGGTCTTTTTTTTGGGAACTGGATCCCCTTTCTAATCCATGGGCTAGCAGCTGCCCTTCCCCTCTGTGATGCCTTCTACCTGCACTCAGTCACTCTTCTCCTCTTCTCAGCTGCAGTAGGCCATGTTCCTCCTCCTGTTCTGCTTGGTGATAGGAAGAAAAAGAAGAAAGAGGAGGAAGTGACGAGACTGGTGTTACTGGGGGGTGACAAGGCAAGAGTGGCTCAGAGAGCCAAAGGAGATATCCAGGCTGAGGTGTATCTGTTCTTGGAGCCCCTGGAGATGGGGGTAGTGAGTGCTGCTCCTGGGCTGCAGTGCTTCCCTGCTGGGACAGCTGGTGCCCCTTCCGCCGTGGTGACGTGCTGGTTGCAGCAACAGAGGGCCCTGCATCCTTGTCAGGCTGTAGGCACCCGTCCTGCATCTCCAGGCACAGCCCAAGTAGATCTGTTGTCCCGGACTGCTGCGTGCCTTGTGTACCCCATTGAGTTGGCTGTGCTGCTGTGCTCGATCACACTACAGAGACGTGCATCCAGGGAAGAACATCCATTAGCTACTTCTGTCAGCCAGCTCTCTAGTCCTTTAGCATCTTCATAGTGCTTGATTTTTTTATTATTGCGGGGAACAAAAGCAACTATCTTGTGGAAATCCAAATATATTGCAACTGTGAAATTGTCATTATCATCCAAGCTGATAATTCTAGCAAAGAATCAAATCAGATCTTGTCAAGCTCAGTTTTCTATATAATAATAAGTAGCATTAATTTGTATTTCTAGTTGGTAAAGCTCTATTAATTGATTCCTATATCAGCTGCTATATTTTTATGTCCAGGGTGGTTGTCAGCCTAGTTCCTTGGATCCTCTTGTTTTAAGGTTTTGGTTTTTTTTTTATATTGGTACAATATTAACATATCTGGTCTTCCAAAGTGTTTAACTGCTTCTGAAATTTTCCACTGCTGTTTGAAGATTTATGAGACTTCAACATTGGTGGACCAGAAATGGTTTCAGTGAGCTGTTCTGGGACTCTGCTGGGTGGAAGTCATCCAAGTTCGTTTATTTAAAAAAAATGAATTGTCTGTAATAGATACAAAGGAGCAATATAAAAAGATTAGATGAACCCAGGTCTACACACAATGAAGACAACATGGTTTCTTCTATAAATGACCATTTCTTGGGTGGATCAGAGACAACAAGCACTACTTTGAACTGGGGCCTACTCTATATGGTGGCAGATCGAGACATCCAAGGTGAGTGGATAAGTATGTCACAGATATCTCTGATGCAATAAAACAACCAAGTCCTAACATATTCATGGATCAGAGATTATTCCTAAATATGCTATATGGCTAGTGGCACATGGACCTTTTCATACTGGTAGATCTGTGCTGGGCAGCATCGGTAGATCCAGAGTATCTGTATACAGACTCTTGCAGTAGTCACAAGCGTAAAGCCGTTCCCAGGAAGAGTTAACAGTTTGGGAAGTATGCATATGTATAGGAGGTTGTGGCTAATTGGGATGGATTGAGGTCTTTGGGGAAATGAAGATTGTGGATTGTAGTCAATGGAGTAAGAGAACTGCCTTGCTGTTTGGGAAGCCAAAGGGCTTGCACGGTAATCCTTGAAGAAACAGTGGCCACTGCTGCAGCTGGTGGTGAGGTGCTGACGGTATTTCAAGAAACTGAACTGGGTTCTGTCTTAGTTGTAAACATGACTGATGTCTGAAGATAACCAGAAACGGATGTGTAATAGTAGGGATGTCACTCTCTGGAAACTTACTTCAATTCTGCTTTGTGTTGGCTGAGTGTCAGTGATGGGGGCTACAGGGAGCCCTGCCCTTCTCTGTGCTCTGTAGGTCAGAGGGATAGTGAAGATGACCACGTAAAGGTCAATTGGCAACTTTGACTTTATTTTTACCCATCAGTCCATTTACGATCCAAAGGTATTGGAGTGTCTATTTAATCTGTGATTCAATTAACGCTGTGATGTATTTGAGTTTCTTGCAAGAGAAAATATTCCAGTCGGGAAAGGAGTTTGATGGCTCATCTGTTATGTCTATGTATATTTAAGAAGTTTATTTTAATGTTTAGCTTTTAAAGAACCATCAATCACTTTCATAGAGCATGAAGTGAAAACCGAAGAAAGAATGATCTCTTATGCTGGATAACAGAAATCTCATTGTTACACAGCAGAATATGTGCAAATACCCAGAGGAGAACAGGATTTTAAATGGAGGAAAGAGGTGAAGATAAGAAAAAAATTGCTCAACTTGTAGCTGTCAGACAAGAAGGTCTGCTTAATCTCGTGTTATTGCATGTTTGTAATCACGTAATGTAATTAAGATTATGAAAGCGCTGACTTACCTAAATAATTTCATTTATCTAAATATAATACCTTGCACATACTTGGGAAAGCAGGGTGTGTGCAGAATGATCCTTCCTGGGCTTCTTGAGTCATCCATTGCATCCAGACTCTCATAATGAACTGACACCAGTATATCTGTCCTCATTTAATTGGTGGCTTCTTTTTGAACCCAGTCGTACTTTTGCCTGTGTTGACACCCGATGACAGTGTTATGCAGTTACGTTATGTACCGTATGGAAAAGTCTGGCCTTTTGCCTAATCACTGAATTGGGTTCTCCTTGTTCTCTGAACTACTGGAACGGAGATGCACATTTCTACTTACGCAGTGACTGATCACTTCAAACCATACCGGATCCTGAAGTAGTCGTGCTCCATTTTGCAAGCTAGTTCTTCATAGAAGGAAATGTACTTTACTTAAAAACCTTTTTGGATATACATCTTCAATTCTGTAAGGTGCTTACATCTCTGTTGTCAGGGCCTACCTAACAGTTTTGTGAAGGACTGCTGGCAGTCACTGCGCAGGCTTGATGTGAACGAGCACAAACTGACCAGTGCAGAATGGGCTTCCCTGCATCTTACTGTTGCTTCAAAAGGCCTGGAAAAGACAGGATCATTTGTTAAAAATCTAAGGCATCTTTATGATGTGTACTGCCTCTCTTGAAGTTTACAAACCAAATTTTATACTTTGTTAATGCTCTCAACACTTCTGTGCAATAAGTAATTTAAATCATGCTATTCTTCATCAAAAGGCAGGCACCAAGAAGCAGATCTAGTTTTTTTTTTTTTAAAGGTATTTGGACATTGTTCTAGTAGCTTCTCTTAACAGATGTCATACATAAGAACCATTTCCTTTTTAATAGAAATTAGACTTTTAAGGCCCAGATTCACCTGGCTTAAATTCTAGAGAGCTGTGAGCTTAGTGGTTCTAACTGGCTGTAGGTGCCTGAGGCATCTAGCCAAATGAAAGCACAAAGATAAATCAGTTATCTCTGCATTTAAGTGTTAGTAAGCCAGCTCTTTAAGAGTATAAAATTTTTGAGCAACCAATGTCTTTTCTTAATCTACAGTCAAATAATTTCAGACGCAGAAGTAGATCTCCCATATGTTTAAGCTGTTGGAACACTCTGTTAATTTTATTTTCTTTATAAAAGTTACTTACATTTTTTTACATTAATTTTGTTGCTGTCCTCATGGTTGCAAATGGGAAATGTCTGTGAAAATACCGAAAAGGGGCTCATAAGAAAGATGGGGAGAAACTCTTTAGCAGGGCCTGTTGTGATAGGACAAGGGGTAATGGTCTTAAAATAGAGGGAGGTAGATTTGGACTGGATGTAAGGAAAACATTTTTTACACCGAGGGTGGTGGAACAATGGAACAGGTTGCCCAGAGAGGTGCTGGATGCCCCATCCCTGGAAACATTCAAGGCCAGGCTGGATGGGGCTCTGAGCAACCTGATCTGTTTGGAGATGTCCCTGCTCCTTGCAGGGGGTTGGACTAGCTGACCTTTAAAGGTCCCTTCCCACCCAAATTATTCTATGATTCTGTGATAAACTAAACAATGGTCTCACCTAGCCAGCTCTGACTGCTGGGGGGGAATTGAGAGCCAGAACTGAGTTAGTGTTTTTCTCTTTTCAGGACACCATAGTTCTTCCAAATATTGCTTCACCTTTGTATGACCCAGAGCAGTGGGAAACACCTTGACAATTCAACCCTGGTCACTTCTTGGATAAGGATGGAAACTTTGTAAGCCAAGAAGCCTTTTCACCATTCTCAGTAGGTAAATGGACTGACAGCACAAATATGAATGGTTTAGTTTGGGACTGTAGAATTAAGATGTCTATTAAAAACCTATTGGTCATTTATTTTAAGCCTCTTTGTGGAAAACGGTGATAAAATCAACAGGATTATTTTCAGTAGTGTTTCCCAATCCAACTACAAACATTTGTTCTACTGAACAAATAATAACATGGAAAATCAGAAGTGTCCTGACAGATGTATACATTTAACTTACCCTATTTTTGGAAGGAAGTTCTCTGCTAATGATTATGGTTATTGATTTGGGGCATGCATTTCAACACCAGATATA
>WHYT01016506.1:370736-420951 GCA_009806455.1 Tetrax tetrax | reverse complement strand
ACTGCCTCTCTTGAAGTTTACAAACCAAATTTTATACTTTGTTAATGCTCTCAACACTTCTGTGCAATAAGTAATTTAAATCATGCTATTCTTCATCAAAAGGCAGGCACCAAGAAGCAGATCTAGGTTTTTTTTTAAAGGTATTTGGACATTGTTCTAGTAGGCATCGCTTCTCTTAACAGATGTCATACATAAGAACCATTTCCTTTTTAACAGGAATTAGACTTTTAAGGCCCAGATTCACCTGGCTTAAATTCTAGAGAGCTGTGAGCTTAGTGGTTCTAACTGGCTGTAGGTGCCTGAGGCATCTAGCCAAATGAAAGCACAAAGATAAATCAGTTATCTCTGCATTTAAGTGTTAGTAAGCCAGCTCTTTAAGAGTATAAAATTTTTGAGCAACCAATGTCTTTTCTTAATCTACAGTCAAATAATTTCAGACCCAGAAGTAGACCTCCCATATGTTTAAGCTGTTGGAACACTCTGTTAATTTTATTTTCTTTATAAAAGTTACTTACATTTTTTTTACATTAATTTTGTTGCTGTCCTCATAGTTGCAAATGGGAAATGTCTGTGAAAATTGAATTAGTGAAAATACTTGGTACATTTTTCCACCTGCAATGGTGAATATTTCTTTGCAGAGAAAGTGCAGAAGGAGCTGAATGCTGTTCTGGGTCCTTCCCAGTTAAAATGCTCTGAGGACTGGAGAGAGCTGCCTTACACAGATGCTGTGGCTCATGAGGTTCAGCACTTCAGCAATATTATCTCAGTTTGCATGCCCAGAGTGTGTGTGGGATTCTGCCCCTCTACTCCGCTCTCGTGAGACCTCACCTGCAGTACTGCGTCCAGCTCTGGAGCCCCTGACATAATAAGGATGTGGATCTGCTGGAGCGAGTCCAGAGGAGGCCACGAAGATGATCAGAGGGCTGGAGCACCTCTCCTATGAGGACAGGCTGAGAGAGTTGGGGCTGTTCAGTCTGGAGAAGAGAAGGTTCCAGTGAGACCTGATAGCGGTCTTCCAATACCTAAAAGGGGCTCATAAGAAAGATGGGGAGAAACTATTTAGCAGGTCCTGTTGTGATAGGACAAGGGGTAATGGTTTTAAAATAGAGGGAGGTAGATTTGGACTGGATGTAAGGATGTAAGGAAAACATTTTTTACACCGAGGGTGGTGGAACAATGGAACAGGTTGCCCAGAGAGGTGGTGGATGCCCCATCCCTGGAAACATTCAAAGCCAGGTTGGACGGGGCTCTGAGCAACCTGATCTGTTTGGAGATGTCCCTGCTCCTTGCAGGGGGTTGGACTAGCTGACCTTTAAAGGTCCCTTCCCACCCAAATTATTCTATGATTCTGTGATAAACTAACAATGGTCTCACCTAGCCAGCTCTGACTGCTGGGGGGGAATTGAGAGCCAGAACTGAGTTAGTGTTTTTCTCTTTTCAGGACACCATAGTTCTTCCAAATATTCCTTCAACTTTGTATGACCCAGAGCAGTGGGAAACACCTTGACAATTCAACCCTGGTCACTTCTTGGATAAGGATGGAAACTTTGTAAGCCAAGAAGCCTTTTCACCATTCTCAGTAGGTAAATGGACTGACAGCACAAATATGAATGATTTAGTTTGGGACTGTAGAATTAAGACGTTTATTAAAAACCTATTGGTCATTTATTTTAAGCCTCTTTGTGGAAAATGGTGATAAAATCAACAGGATTATTTTCAGTAGTGTTTCCCAATCCAACTACAAACATTTGTTCTACTGAACAAACAATAACATGGAAAATCAGAAGTGTCCTGACAGATGTATACATTTAACTTACCCTATTTTTGGAAGGAAGTTCTCTGCTAATGATTATGGTTATTGATTTGGGGCATGCATTTCAACACCAGATATACATTTGGAAAATACTTGCAAGCAGCTGTGCTGATGCTTTATGCACACAGAACTGGGGCACGACATCTCCCAGGAAGAGCAAGTCCTTAGTCTTCATTTACATGATTGAACACATTCCTTTAAAGTTGTCAGTCAAATGAAGATGAGGTTTTTGAGGTGACTGAAGCGAAACTCAAGAAGAAGGGCTGCACAGTTATCTATAGCTTCAGATAGGATTCTTTAAAGGAAGTTTTGTGTCCTTGGTTGCATTAAGTCCTAAAGAAATTCTGGACTCAGCTCCAAAAGCCACCTTTTGTCTATGGAAGATAGTTTTGTTCAGACCCTGCTCTTGAAGGTGATCTTTTTGGAGTTTTTTTTTTTTTTAAAGTTCTTTTTATCTGGAGTACGCCATCATTCGCAACCATAAAGACATAAGGCAGTTGCTGTCTGGTCTGGCAGATTTAAATCTGGTACACAGGTGACAAAAAGGAAAAATTGACTGGTGGACTTGAAAAATTAATTAATTATCTCTGAGTTATCCTGTTTTGAAAAGCAGTGGAGTTTCAAAAAACATACTGGAAATTTCTGCCTCTTTATATTGCTGTCATCACTCATAACATTTCAGTCAACTTTTTGTCGATGGTCTCCTGGTTCTGGCTAGGACAGAGTTAACACTCACCAGAGCTGGTGATCCCTATGGCTGGGGCACCCAGCTGGGATAGTTAACTAATTAGCTAACAACTGGGGTTAATTCACCCAAATTAGCCAAAAGGTTATTCCATCCCGTCTGACATAATGCTCAGTGTATCAGTGAGGAGGGTGCTGAGGGGAGCCTCCTGCTACTTGGAAGAAACTAGTGTGGAGTTTTGTTGTAAGCCATTATACCATATTTGTTTTCCATCACTGTTTTTGTTTTCTTCTGTTATTGCTGTTAATTTTTTTTTATTTTGTTCCATCTCAACCCTCGTGTTTTTGCAGATTTTTTTTGTTTAACAGTTCTCCCTTTTGTCCCACTGGAGGTGGGGGGGAGTGAGAGAGAGACTGCGTGGCCCTGATCGCGGCTGAACTATGATAGATGGTCACTAATGAAAGGTATGAAGGAAAAATTAGCAACTGCTTTTATTTATGGATGACTTACAGTTCATTGAGAATTTCTAGATTTGATGCAGCAGAATACATATAAGGCATCTTTAAATCTGCCAGAGGATAATTGATTTGAGTCCAGCGGAGAAAAGGTGCATGCTGAAACTCAGCGAAGAGTGAAGATATATAGAGAGAATTTCTTTTAAGGCAGATACTTTTAATATTTTAAAATTCTGCCTAGGTAATTTTGGGAAAGTCCTTTCTAGTAGAGCAACGGTTACTCCTGTGAGTTGAGTCCTGTCAGGATCAGCACTGTGTCGTTGCTACAGCAGGTGCAAGGAGCTCCTCCAAGGGGCAGTTTGGGTGAGGAGCCTACTGTAATTAGAGCTGATGGTAAATTGAAAAATATGTATGGAAAACACCAGAGATACTTTTTAATCACCTCAGAAGTTTAGCAGAACAGCTTGTAATATACACAAGGCTTGTAATATATACAAAATACTGGTCAAATTCAATGAAAGAGTTTATAATAGCAGAAAAGGAAAAAAATTCATTCCTATGGTGAATGTAAATTTATATATATAGTCTGGAAAAGACTTGTAAAGTCTAAGTGAACTTGTCCTCCATTAATATTCCTGTTTCTGTGAGAGAGGATAGGACAGCTAAACAGACAATCATCTGTTAAATCAGTTATCACTAGATGTCGTCTGCTGTGTGATTGAGATTAGTTTAGGCAGTTTACCATGAATCACAAATTTAGACCTGTCTCATTATTTCTAATTCAATAGCTGATGGAGCACTGCATCAAAATAGTAAGCACTTGATATTTAGCTGTTATTAAATTAAATGGCAGAATAGCGCTAGTGAAATATGGAAGATCACAGCCTGACATTTTATTTGACAGAAAACTGTGCGCCCCGTTAAAAACTGATGTCAGTGTCTCTGTGGATTTGCATGTGTGCACGGATAGATAAGGCAAAGCAGAAAACGCTGTGATCTGGGGATGCTGGAGCTGCCATTGCTTCTTAAAAAGGAAGCTGGAAACATCAGTAGCGCTACAAACATTAACGTCATTGCTCTGTGATGCTGTCAGTGCTGATGGTCGCGTGCTTCCCCAGGTATCCTTCCAAAAGAGAAGCTCATAAACAGGCCTGGGGCGGAAGCTTGCCCAGGAAGGCCCGTATGCAGCCGGAGCAGGCTGAGTTGCCTGAACTGAATGACACAACCCAAAACAACGGGCATAAATACCACCTGTACTGATGCTCAAGAGGAGACGTGCAGGGTGTTTCAGAGGAAAGCTATACATGGTACGTGGGTACGTTATTCACATGCGATTGCGCTGATGTCTATCTCTGACAGGAACTGCTTGTTGGTTATTTTTAATTTGTTGTGCACAGAGGCCCAAGAACGGAGAGCCCAGCACGTGAGGTGTGGCAGCAGGACATCAGTGGGAGGCTCACAGCTCCCAGGGAGATGGGAGAGGTATGCTTTCCACAGCCTGTGCGTTTCTGTTCTTGCCTGACCTAGGAGAGGCCAGCGGAGAAGGCAGAGTGGTTGCACAGCTGTACTTGGACTTGAGGATGTACGTTCAGCACCAAGACATTGGAACTGGCTGTGAATGGCCTTGCTCAGGCACAGGATCCTGCCAGCTCAGCCGTGCAGGCAGCTTGCCCTGGTTTTCAGTGCAGCAATTAGCGGGGGGAGGACTTTGCCTTTCTGCAGGGACCTCCTTCCTGATGTCAAAGTTAACTCTTGCGAAGTGGCACAGATGTTTCGGACCTTTCACACCTGTGAGAAGTATTCCCCTTTAACAGCGAGCGAGAAGTGGCTCCTATAAAAGAGCAAGAGAAGGACAAGGGCAAGAAATAGAGTAAGGTGGAGTTATTGAATACAAATTCCCAGATTAGTCAGGACACCATTCTTGCCCTTGTTTCTTTGAGTCTTTACAAACATATTTGAGTGTCTGCAATGTCAGAAGCACAGCCTAAAGTGAATGCTTCTGCACTGACTCGTTCCTTGAAGAGTTTGCCAGTGACTATTGAGATGACAATTTCAACATCTACATCTTCTAGATGTGTTACTTGGCAGATTTGCTCCATATATCCTTAAAGTTTATACACAAAGCAAATATAAGTAGTAAAGAATAACAATTCTGTATTTCAGTAGTATAATGAGGATCAAGGAAAGTGCTGGTTTCTTAAAACTGCAGTACAACAGGAAGGCTCTCTGGCAGATGGACAGGTTAATGCCTTTCTTGGCTTTGGTTGTCGATGAAAATGGCAATGGTGATCTGGAGGTCAATACATTTAACACCACTGATGTTCATGGAAGATTGTTGTCTAGATTAGGAAGATGTTAGAAAACAACTAGATAAATGTTATGTTTTCAAATTGGCTGGGCTGATTCATCCCAGTGCACTTAGGGAACACTATCAACCTCAGAGCTATTAGCAATTGTCTTTGAGAAATTGTGGAGGATGGGAAAAGGTCAAACGTTTGCCTGTCTTCAGAAGGGAAGAGAAGTTTCAGTGTTATAAATCAGTCAGCCTGATTTCACTTCTCAGAATATCCTGGGAAAAGAATCAAATTTTAAGCACTGGGAGGAAAATGGAAAGAGTCAATACTCACCAAATAATGTCAAAGTTAGTTAGTTTTGTTTGATGACATAGCCAGAGGTCTGTTTTCAGGAGAGAAGCTGTTAATGTAATCTACTGCTCTTTAATGTGGCTTTGACACAATCTCAGAAACTCTAGGGAAATGGGAGGTGTCTGAAGCTTTGCAAAACTTCATGGAAAACTTAGGAAATATATATGAATAGTAAGTACTATGTCAAACTGGAAAGACAGACTGAATGAGATTCTGTCCTGCATCTAGTGCTATTCAATATTTAATCCAGGACCGTGATAGTTGATATAAACACCAAGCTTGGGTAAGGTCTAGTTTCTTGATGCTGTCAGATCCCAAACTGCAGCAAGGTGAGAAATGGGTATTCCCAAAGAAACTTAAAGCCAGGACCATTTCATTTTGATTTATTACCTTTGTGAAAGCATGCAGACTGTCATAACATGGATACTTCTCCTTGCCAGTTTGAATGTCAGATACCTGGAAAGGTAAAGATGACCCTATTCCAACATTTCTCATTCTTCCTTTCTTCCTGGAGTGACAGTTTTCTCTGGGATTTTTTTTTCTTGATCATTATGGAGCTCAGAGAACAGCTGCAGCAGAAAAATACATTTTAGTTTTTGTGGTGACTCAAAATGCCTCTAAAATCCAGAGTGTTCAAATTCAAGTTTGATGTCCAGAGCTAAAGCATTTTCTTTAGATTTTCTTGAAGAAAAGATTTATTGGGAAAAAATAGAAAGTTTTCATTCATAAATTTCCAAGAGAGGTTATTCAAAACTGTATCTATCCATTGAGATCATTGGCCTAAAAAAACCCCAAAGAACTGGATTAATTTAAAGTAATATTTCAGCTGAGTTTGGCATGTCATTTATTCTTAGTGAAAAGCTTATGAATGTGTCCTAATATCTGCAAAGAAATCTCAGCCTGGGGTATTTTTAGCCAACACTCCAGGAACTATTTATTTGCTGTCCTGCAGAGTGAGATTCAATGTTAAAGCAATAGCAATATTATTATTGTTATTGCAGCCCTTTTCCTGAATAGTTTATGACATAGAGCAGATGAGACAGGGGACAAGCTAATAATATGATTATATTCTGGGGTCAGTTGGTGATATGTTGCTATTGTACAAGGAATGCATTTTGAGGACGATTACAGAGAAAATGAAACATTTGGATGTTTTGTATGGTATTCTTTTTGAAATAACTTTTTTGAATACTATAGAAATGTTTATTCCAATGATGCAGTCACATGAGCATAGGCTCTGCCTTGTAAGTTCGTCTTGGATTGACGAATCTGTAAGCTGCAGATGCTCTAGTTTGACATGTAAGGCAGGCAGCTTCCCTTAGCCTACTTTGGAGTAGTTTTGGGCAGGGACAAATATCCCAGCCATCACCCTCCACTAATATTGAGGGTATCATTAGCTTTGGCACTTACAGAAAGTAATCAGCATCAGAGAAATGCAGGCCATTGCTGCAGTTTTAAACGACATTACAAGTTTTAAGACTGCTGTTGAATTATGGGGCTGGCAGGCAGAGATACAAGGGGTGTCAGGCTGTCTGCTCTCTGACGCTACTGTGCCGTTGGTCTGAGTCATGGCAGAACAGGACACATCTTTGCAGTTCGCTGTTTAGGTATCCAGTCCTAATTCACGTGTTTGGGCTGATGCCGTAGTTAAGGGAGGCTGTTTCTGCGTGGCCTTCAGCCTGCTTAAGAGGAACATCAACAGCTGCTAGAAAGAGTGCTGGTTAGTTCAGCGTAGATCTGGTGTGGATTTGACAGCACAAAATTGTACGATTTTAGTATTTCAGCAGTGCATCCTCCGAGGAACCAGGCAGAGGGCAGCAAAGGTCTCTTTGAAAGCACTGTGCCTGCATTGCTATCAGTAGTTTAGCAAGCGCTAACTTTAAACAAATCAGTTTAACCAGGAGTTCATTATGCGTTCATTTGCCATCAGTATGAGACTGGTTTTATTGATTTATATTTATTGATGAGATTCAAATGCTATAATGCAATTTCCTTAATAGATTTCTTGGACGCTTCGGTAAAACACAGTATGTGTGGGGTTTCTTGTTTACTAGGTACACGGATATTATTCACAGAGATCGTGCTCTTCTGCCCTCTCGTTGACATAAGAGGTCCGTAATTTTCTCTCTACGTATAGTCATTCCCACATAAGGGAATGCAGTGCACCAGGGAAGCTCCCAAATAAATTACTGTGTGTCTAGCGTTAACCCTCATTTTCTCTAGGTGAGATAGTGGCATTAGACCAGGCCCAGATGTTGGAAAAACAAAGTAATTATACCATTTGAGAGGTGGGAATCACATCCATGAGGCTTAGAAGGAGAACCTTTGTTCTATTTACCCTGCCTCTCTTCTTTCCTTGCTGTTAAGTGCTGCCAAGAGAAAAGAGAAAACTGTGCTATAATTGAAAAAACCACCACCAAACACCCAACGCCCCCACTCCAAACCAAAACAAACCAGAAAATATTGAATAGAAAAATTCTGGCTTTTGTTCATCAGTTTTAGCTCGTTGATGGTTTTTATCCAGCTTTGCAGGTGGGCTTCTGCAGGAGGGGAGTCAGTTAAGACTGAAATTACTTGCCTCTTATTTTTATGATGTGTTTGACAGGATGGTTAACAGAGAGATGACCAGAAAGATTCTCCTTGAACAATGCTGTCACTTGATCAAAGAAAGCCTTGTGCTCCCTGAATCTGAACAGTAGAAAGTGTCTCAGTGGATCAACCCAAAGTGCTTAATGGACAAAGTTGGAGGACTTATCCTTCTTCCTTCCCTTTCTGAAAGGTGTGTTGAGCACTGGCTCCTTTAGTGGGTTACACTGAGTGCAGATACTGGAAAGATGATTTCCATGTTAAGGACCAGTCACAAGGAGTGTGTTCTCTTGTTATTGTTCAGACTTTTCTCATGGCTGGCTGGCTGGAGCAACTGTATCGCTCACCATTGACAGCTGTTTGATTGCACGTTATGTTAAGAATTTCTCCTTTGTTATCTGCATGTAGTGACATTTTGAGGCTTTGTGAAATTCTGCATTTAAGACTGTTCATGGTCTTAAGTGAGTCTCTTTGTAGACTTGCATTACGAGGATACGAGAATGTCATTGCTGTTTGATCACACGCTCTGTTGTTCACAGGATCCCATGGGCAGGATGGACATTGCTAACGGCAAAGGTTGCCCTCAATTTCTTCACACCCTTATCAACCAGTGGGTACATTCACACTTATTACATCACTAAAATTTGCACTGAACCAAATACTGCATGACTAATACATCCATAGCATTTCCTGTGGCATCCTCATCGTATTGTCTGAAAGCTGCATAAAAGATAACTAAATCTTCACCGCCGCAGGTACCATCACCCCGATTTTGCTAACGGGGAAACAGTCCTTGTAGCTCCAATGCCAACATTGACAAATAGCCTTCTGTACTTCACTGGATGAGCTTAGGGCCTGAGTCTTTCAGCAGCTTTAGCACATATTAGCATTTGTGCATCAAAAATATTAAAATAATATAAAATTAAGTATTTATATTCAAAGCAAAACTGCAGTAGCTGCAAGTTGTGAGTACATTATGCCTCTCCAGACCTGAGCTTAGTTATCTGCAGACAGACATCCATTAAGTGAATGGATAACCGGCAAAGTTCTGCATCTGAAGGGCCGGGACTGTGACTTGCCCAGCAGTATACAGGCATTTAGAGTGAGAAGCCCTCTCTCAAAAGTGGTCTTCTGTTGGCTTGGCCAGAAGATTTTCTTGCTATTCTCTGCTTTTTTCATGACAGCACCAGAATTGGGCAGCAGAGAGATGAAGCCTGAGACAACAGACCAAACTTTCTGTAATCTGAATTTGTTCACAGAGCAGAGGCTGCCAAGCACAGTGCTGTGGATAACACGTACTGCATAATTAAAGATTTTATGCACGCTAAGGTCAGAGCTGAGTGTTACCACACGAAAAACAATCTTTGTTCTTGGATATTGCTGCCTACCTTTCACTGAACTTGAAAAATAAATTCAAGCGGACGTGGAATCATTCAGTTGGCTTGAAATTAAAATATGCTGGGATGTTACGTGCCTACATGTGCGACTAGTACTGCTTGCTTTAATACAACTATATTGGGACCTACAGTAAGGAGGACATAAACATTTGTTACGGTGGTCAGCTGGCAAGTATTTTTTTAGTGCTATTTCAGCCTTGTGATCTACCATTTCTATGCTCTTGTTCAACTGCTGGTTGAAGTACAGAGTTTTGGAAAGCTTGAGTTAAAAACCAAAACCCTGTTTTTGAAAACAGCATAAAAAGCTTTTCAGATCTTTTAAAACTTTTTAGACTATTTTTTTGAACAGTTAGATGTTTGTTCTCTTTATAAAAGCAGTTTCATTATCATTTCCAATTGCAGATGAGATTTTCTTGAGTATAAGGCAATTATTTAAAAATCCAGTGTTTGCACTATCCATTTGCGATTCCAGTTCCCATTTGGTCATGCAGTTCTCTCTTTTACATCCATAAATGGAACACCACAAGGATCTCTGGGGATAAAACATTAACTTATTAAAAGCAGTTGCAAATGCGTCATATAATTGTGACCACATTGCTTAGAAGATTTTGTCTTAAAACAGATCAGACAGGGCATATTTGAAGAGTAATGTCTGCTGTGCTGGAGAAATTTGCTTGTGACAGAATTAATGACGTTCTCTTCAGCACGGAACATGTTATTAAAATGGGCAAGGAAAAGATGAGCAGTAAAAGAAGGATGTGTGTGATAGATTAAATCTCTATAGGAAGGACTAGTAGAAAAAAAGATTGGCCTTCATGTGGCTCCAGGAGTTTTGGTTTTTTTTTTTTTTAATAATACAGATAAGTGGAGAAAACCAGCTATGAAATGTGGATGAACGCCATTCTCTGACCTCGCTTTATGTCTGCTAATTGTACAGTTTTTGGAGTTACAATACACAAATATGCAAATACAAACTCTCATGCTGTTTTGTCTCCTGAAGAACAAAGCAGTCAGTGCGATCTCCTCAGGAAGGTGGATGGGAAATACCAAGTGCAATAGCATAAGAAAGTATCGTACTGTTTTTATAAATATTTAATAGGAAAGAGAAGGACATATTCCTTAGTAACAAAGCCTGTGAGGCTCACAGGTCAATGAAGAGTTCTTCCTATTATTCATGGATTTGTTTTTTTTTTTCCTAACTTGTGTTTTCCGGGAGCTGATCCAGCTCAAAGAGGTTGTAAATCTGCAGGATATCTTCACTTTGGAGAGGTCCCAGTGACTGAGCCGAAGGGAGACACCTGGCTACCCACCCCAAACAAGCTGCCGTATGAGCTGTGCCTATTTCTGGAAAGTCACAGCAAATGGAAAGGATGAGATTACCTTGCCGTAGAAACTGCCTGGAAATACTCAACTGTCCTTTTATGTGGGTGTCCCTGTTGTTTCCAGCACTGCTGTGTAAATGGCAACAGTCTCTTAGAGCAGCAGAGAGCTACTTTGTGCATGTGGCTGTTCTGGCAGGAAGGAGTGGTGTGAAAAGCAAGAAAAGTGAAAGTGATGGCAAATACCCAAGGCAAAAGGACAAGGTCTGAGAAACGCATTTGAAGGCCTTACAGAGGTTTTGAGGAGAGGTAGCTTTCAAGTACAGAACCTGAGAATCTCTGCAAGCTGAGTGGATTTTCCAGTTGATGAAATGGTTTATAAGATGTTCTGGAAAAAAAAATAATCTTTCCTGAAGCAAAAAAGCCTGGAAGAAGTTGCTTTCCCTGCTCCCTACTTTTCTGCAATTGTACAATAGTTCTTCAGTCTCTGAGGGCAGCTCTTTTCTCCTCTTTCCCCGGGTCCAGAACTGCAACCTTGTGCTGTCCCATGCACGTTCAACATCTGCCATAAAGCCTCATTCCAGCTGTTGCATGAAACTGGAGGCTGTAGAGGAGCTGACAGGGACGATATGTACAAGTGATGGATGTTTAGGATGATGCGTATTGGTTCCTGCGGTAGAAGATGGCTTTCCTGGTTTAGATGAGAAAGAAACTCTCTCAGCAGTATTAGTGCAAGCAATAAAATTTCTTGCAGCACAATATCTATAGGAGGAGCAACAGTTTTGACCTCAAGCAGTATTTCTCAATCCTTTTTAACTCAACACCAATCAAACATCTTTTTTTGGGGGGGGGGGAAAGGACCTTCCTGGGCATTGCTACTGTAATGCACAAGCAACAACATAATAACTGGAACAATAAATGTATAAATTAGAAATAAATAAAAATTAGGTCAATATTTTTTCTTCTTTTGCTTGCTTATGTTTGGGAATGTGTCCATGTACTGCAGTTACTTCGTGTGTAATTGAATTAGAAACTTGTGTCTAAGGGACTGCATTTTCTTTGCCAGTATCAGCTGCTTATCTCCTGCATATTAATTTGTTATATCGTATCAATGGCTGCCACCCAACTTACCCTTTGATCTGTAAGCAATTGTCAAATGCTGAAAGCTGCTGAGTGTGCTTGCCATCTTTCTTAAAAATCACACTAGCAGAGTTGCTGTAGGTGGTGGAAGTTACTTCCTGAAGGCAGGCGCTGAATGGCAAAGCCATAAGCAGCATTGTCTGAGGACCTTCTTCCAAGGAGATTCAGATAAACGTGGTGGGGCATTGATTAGACGTGTCCTTCCCTCCCTCAGGGAACTGGCAGAAAAGCAGCAAAGAAAACCAGCACAGAGGCAGATGCTGAGAGAGAAGGCTGATTATCAGGGCTTGTTCAGGCACAGTCCTGGCTGTAAGATCAGTTGTGAAGGGAATTTCTTGCTACGCAGAGTGTGTAACCCTTGATCCCCCTGTTCTCTTCATATTAGCACCTTGCAGTGCAAGTCCCCATCGTTCAACTCTCCTTGGAAGCAAGAAGAAAAAGCTTCCCTGAACCGGGAAGAAAGGCATGAGTCAGACTTCTGGACACTGCACTTTATACATGGCTAATTGTCACATTGCTACTTTAGCAAAACAGATGTCCCCTGTCCGCGGCTTAATGCGCTTAGTGCAATACTTCAAAAGGCTGCTGTCCCTGCCACCGTGCTGGAGATTTAGAAGTGTGTGTGATGGAGGGTTATCACACTTCAGTGATACCGCTTGATTTTTTTTCCTTTAAGGTCTATAAAATCAAATGCAAATCTTTCTCCAAAGCATTTTGCAGGCTTATTTAGGCTGCTAAGTCAACCTCAAACCTGAAATGTTATAGAAAATAGCCCTGCTTGAGAAAAAGCCTGTGAGCAATGATGGTGTAATTGAAGGCTCTGAACTTCCAGTCACAATTTCAGGGTTGGTCAGAGGATGTGTTATCTTCTTGTGGTTACAAGCCATCCTGACCTCTGTGACGCCCATGTGGCTGTTTCTATCTCCATCTTCCTTTGGTTTCTATCTCACGTTGCTTGACTTCTGTTTACCACACCCTAATGAAAGACTTTGGGGAGCTGTAAAAACCTGACTGCAAAGGATTTACAATGGGAAGTGTAAGGTGGAGACAGGTAATGGGGTTGGCACAGCTCCACCTATTCTGATCTGGGTTAATATATTGCTTCAAGTTGAGTGTAGTAATTAGAATACATTATTGAGTTGTGCTGATTCTGCCTTTCATGTTTTGCATTGAAATTCCTACCATGTAAATTTAGGGGTATTAATACTTGCCTGATTAGCAAGTCTGCTCCGTTACTCAGTTTAAATACGAATAATCCTGTAGTGCTGTGTGACTCTTTGCCGTCATACGTAGGAATAGATAGCTTAGCCTTGACAGATCTAAACTGTAGTTAATAATGATAAAGCACTCTTAGATACTTGATGGAGTGTGAACTAAAGAAAGGAAATAATTGTTTATTTTTAGAATTGTATAAAGTATATTGGAGTAATGTGTCAGTGCTTGTATCTTGAGTTTGTTTTTTTTTTTTTTTTGTGTTGGTTCTTTTTAATGCTGGTTTAGAAAAATACACTCCTGGATGTCCTCATTTTGAATGTATGAATTGTTTAAAGACAAAGGGTGGATCTTGCAATCTTTTACTCTTGCAATCTTTATTCATTAGCTTGTTTGTTCATTGTTGTACATTATTGCAACCTTCTCAGCCTTTCTTTGTCTCCAAGTCTCCTATTTTAAAAGCTGTTCCTCACTTTGCAGCCACTGCTACATATACCTGTATTCATTTAAAATTGTGTTTCTTCTCCATGTGCTTATTCTCTTCAAGCTTTCTCTTGCATATGGCTTTCCTGGAAGCTCTGGGTTTTGTATTGCTCTGTTCTTTGGGTCATATTCCTGCCTGTGTTGTTCTGCCAAGCTTGCTATCGGCAGCCAACCTGGTGAACTCAGCCTTTCACTCTTTAATTGCAGCTCTCCTGGATTTTAACTTTGGTGTATTTTTTTTTTTTTGTGACAAGCTATTATGACACACATTTTTGGGTGCTTAATTTCTGTCAGACTTTGTGGGAGTCTCTTGTGGAACTCATTTGTTTAGCTTGACTTAAAAGTGTTCTTCCATCAGTATCTTGTCATCGTGCTTTTCCTTATTCTTGGCAGTCATTAGTTGTGCTGTGAAGAAATCACTGAGAGAGGTTGAGATGATAAAGTGCTCCAGCTGATAACTTCAGCATTGCATTTTACAGTTTTTGACATATTTTTGCCGGTGTTTCTCTTAGACGTTTCTGAAAATACGGTATTTGTGGGCTTTAAACTTCTATTTTTTTCCCCTCAGGTCTGTGCATCCTCACTTACTCACTAGGAGCAACAGCACAGTGCCTACCATCCTATAAAAAGGCTCCTAATGTGGGAATGTTGATTTTGGCCTCTTTTGTAGAAACAGAAATCTGGGTTTTTTTTTTTGTCAGGCTTTAGAATTTATCCTTGTAACATATTTTTCACTCATCTTTTCCTGTTGATTTTCTTAACCCTTGGGGGGTTTTGCTTGCATCCTCAGGCTTGTTAGGCAGAAATTATGGATGTGATCTCAGGTATTTTGCATGTTCTTGCACCCTGAAAATTTCATCCATCTATTCCTTACACAAATAAATTAGCCGGTTCCTGATAATTTCCCCCAGAGAACATCAAGTCACTGTTGTCTTTGGCAAACTCTCTGAAGAAAAGTTCTTGCAGCAATTGAGATCAGAGATGCCAGCCCCATTTCTGTTATCCTTCACCGTTTTTATTTCGGATATTAAGAGACATCCAAGGTTTTCTTCCTGCTCTTTGTGCCACCTCAAGTCCAGCATCAATGCTCCCAGGTACTAGGCACATTCCAGCTTGTAAATTTTGCAATTTTCTGAAGGTAATTGTAGGTGAGGAGTTAAAAAGCATAGCAATTTCCATTTCTAAGTAATATATATTTGAAGCCTCACTCAAAGCAATTGGCTGCTACTCGGTTCCCAATATAAGAACAGTTCTTATGCTTTAGAGAGCTTAATTCCTGCCACGCTCTTACCAAATGTGGTACAGTTTATTCTTAGTACTTAAGTATCCATGTCTCAGAGCTGAAATTAAACATTTGCTTACTCAAGGATATCAGGACCATGCTTGTTTGATTGTCACATTACCTACACAGCTTTACTTTCACGAGGGTTGCACTAATCTTTCTGAAACTTACTTCACAGTGTGCTTTTATGTTCGCTAAAAATCTTACTGAAACTTTGGCTTTCTGATAGCTTTCATTGAAACTTGCTCTTGCCCTCTGAGTCCACTTCTTTGGACTGCTCTTTAGTTGGGTTACTATATTTTACAAAATATGAGTTTTCTGCCAAAAAATATGAACCCAACAAATATTGCTGATAGTGTGTCCAGAAGAGGAGGCATGAGACACGAACAGATCCATGCCAACACAAGATCCCTCAGCCTGGTTTTGTTTCCAGTACGGCATCAGCCGCTTGTGTCAGTAACTGTTCATGCATCTGGGTTTCAGATCGTTGGAAAGTTCTGAAAACATGGAAAAAGGAAAGGTGATGGTAATGTGTGGTAGGATAGACTGCTGGCTGGCTCATTTGGCTTCATCCTGCTTCTGACACTGGTGATTTGATTTGAGTTAAATGTGACCCATGTTCTGGAAGAAGTGGCTTCGTTTACTGATACTGCACCAAGTACGAATGTCTAAAACTAAGCAATGGAATATTGACCAAACAGATAAGAGATCAATATGATTTTATTTAGTCTATTAATGAAATTTATGTAACCCAGCATTTCTTCTGACTTCAGCTGTCTGCACAAAACTATTTTTCTTTCTTTTTTTTTTCTCAAAATTTTAAACTTGATATTTTGGGTTGAAGAAACTATTTTTTTCTGATTTTATATTTTGCTGATTCCAGCCTCGCAGTGGGCAGTTGTACTTGACATCTATCGGTTTTAGCAAAACCATGGAGCCCCCCTCAGCCCACTTCCCACACATGCTGCCTATAAAGTCTTGTTATTTTGTGCGGGTAAGGTCATCAAAAACTACTTTTCCATGCTGTCCTTACTGTATAACGCAGGCGTGTAGGTACCTACAATAGCTGCAAGTGTGGCCAAATGAAGGCGATGGATTGATTGATATCACTGAGTCACATTACTTTCTTAACGTTGCCAGGTTTGCAAACTACTGCATTTATGTATGTGTTGGAGGGCAGGGCAATTTCTTGTTCAGACTTGTACTTCATTTTTAGCGAAGACGCTTTCTTTTTGCAATGCGAGATAGGATCCCCTGGTAACTGACACACAGTGCTTTCCCCTGGTTTTGTTTCAAACTAGGTGAGAATCCCTTTTGATAACTGGTAATAATAGCCAGTATTCTGAAATTGATAGAAAATGTTGAAAATAGACCAAGGCAAATGAAGACTTCAATTAGGTTACATACCAGAAAAAAAATTACAACCGGCATTTTATATTTAATTCAATTTTAAATATAACTAATTTTAATATTCTGATTTTTTTATTATTTAATTGTAATGTGAGTTTTTAAGCATTATCTCCATGTCATTAATTGCCACTTGATTAAACTGTATTTTTCTTCCATTTACTGAAAAAAAAAGTTTGAACACTCACGGACAATTTTTCAGAAATTACATGTAACAATTGTCTTCTAATTTCATACTTAGTCTGCAACTACTGTTGGTTTTGCCTGTGTGAACTGTGTGTACTGACACAAATCAGAATTTAGAACCACATTTAAAGATAAGTTAAATAATGTTTGTGACTAAAGCACCTGGAAAATCTAACCTATTGTAACTGATATGTAACACTCATAATCTGAATTCAGGGATTCTGAGATGAATGACTATGTGTGTTTTTAAAGTTCCCAAGGGGGATGAAACTGAGTCTTACTCATCTCATATCCAGTGATCAACAAGGGCTCTGACTTGGTGTCATTCCAATGCAGAGCTCCCAATACACACCAGCCGTTTCCTAACACAAACTTCAGGACAAATACCTTGAGTACAAGCGATTCTACGTTTTCATACTGTGGATTGCTGTAACCAGCTACGTATGCTTTTGGTCAGGGATCAGCTTGATGTATCTCACTGTGGGAAATGTATAGGGTGCAGGAAAAGGGCAGGCAGTGATAAAGAGGGAGGGACAGAGGGAGGGAAAGAAACTGAGACGTTACAGAACTCAGTCTGCAGAGAGAACTGGTGGAACAAGAAGGAAGATCACCTTTTCCAGGCACCAGTACCTTCTTTTTGATAGAGACAAGTTGATAAATCAGCTCTGAAATGCTGACAATAAGTCAAGCTTTTGTAGTCCTGATAATTTTTTTGTTAATTGTTGAGTTTTTCAAACTGCGAAAGGCATGCAAGCAATTCCCTCCTGGACCAACTCCTCTCCCATTGTTTGGAAACTTGTTGTACCTGAAGTTTCAGTTTAATCGGGATCTTCTGATGGAGGTATTTCTTTTAAGATGCTCTTGTTGTTTAATTTTAATCACAGCTTAAACAAAACTGATATGTTAATAGCAAAGTGAGGTTTTTAAGTCTTAGAAAGTTACAGAAAAGGTAACAGACAATGCTTCTCCATTGCTGGTAAGTCCATATGTTTTACTTTTTAAAATTCTGACGCACTGGCATTGTCTAATTTGGTCACAAAGTGGGTAATATGGTGCATGTGTATGCATGCTTGTAATACGGAAAGGGCATACACTCCCCATCTTCCAACACCGCCTTAAAACTCTTTGCCACTTGTTTTGAGACAGCTGCTCCTCCCCAGGTCAACTCCCTGCCTCCCTCTACCCTGGCAGTAATCCTTCTAATGGTTTGCAGATGACCACCAATTCAGATCCGTGCTTGAGAAGAGTACGCACAGACCACTGAGCGCAGTGCAGACTCGGACAGGCGGTGATGCCGTAAGAGAGAGAGGAGAGCCAGTATCTAAAGAATTGTACGAGAAGCTGGTGACTAGTGTGATCGATTGGATGTAATTCTGGTGGCACCTTAGATGCTGTTTACCTCTTTTGTATCGTTGTGGGTGTGCTGAGCAGTCCCATTCTTGGACAAAGGTTTTTCCACAAATGGTTGAATTTCCTGCCATACACCTGTCCCTGCTTGGATACCCCTACTGTCCCCAGCGGTCAGCACTCTCCTCAGTACTGTGAGGACACCTTTGATGTAGCTGCAGTCCACTGGCACTTCATGGCTGTTGTCTGGCTTCTGGCTCTATCTCTTCTCCTGGAGAACACAGAGAGAGCAGGTTTAATCAGCTGGGTTCCTTTTGCAAAGCAAGGGCTAGCTGGAGGTGTAGAGCCCCAGAGAGGTGCAGAGTGTGGCTGTTCAACTAATAAGGTACAAATGTTGGAGCTGGATGTGATGCAATGTAGAATACAAATTTATTTCTTTTGCTGTAGTGTTGCTGCAACCTGTGCTTTGAAAAGAAAACCACTTCCCCCTGGGTAAATAAAATTGGCTGCTGAGAGCCTCATTCTCAGAAAAACAGCAGTCTCTTTCTGCTTCTAGCTATAATTGCATTCATAGGGATGATCTCAGCACAAAACTGGCCGTTGGGCCAGTGAATAACATGTGCAGTGTCTGTTTGGGACTATGGGGTTTCATCTGTTCTTTTCTGTCACCTTTTCCACCTACAGGTGGCAAAAATTCATGGTAACATATATACTTTGTGGTTCGGGTGGGCCCCAGTGATCATACTGAACGGATATCAAGCAGTGAAGGACGGCATGACTACGCACCCTGATGATGTTTCTGGGCGGATGTTATCTCCTTTCCTCAGAGCAATGGCCAAAGGAAAAGGTGAGATTTTCCTGATGTAAAAAATGCACAGGAATGTTGACTTGGCAAACTACTATCTTCCTGTTCAGAATACTCTTCCACCAGATGCTGTCCAAGTCTTCCATTAGCTCCTGAGAATAACTTATATTTGCCATGATGCCTTTCGTACTGAGCTTTCCCAAGCCCAGGAAACACTCCAGACCACGTTGTTTTCTAGGTGACCTTTTTGCTGAGTTCAAGATGTACGTGATTCGAGCTCAGAACTCAGCAATTTTTTCCTCCTCACAGAATAATCCAATTTGCTGCTGACATAGTTTTGCCCTGCTCAGGACCAAGCTACACAGTTTTTCACTCACTGTCCCCGCCCTCCAAGGGAATGGGGGAGAGATATCATAACAAGAAGCTCGAGGTTTGAGATAAGTACAGGGAGAGATGATTCAAGTTACCGTTACGGGCAAAACAGACTCAACTTGGGGAAAACGATTTATTTGTTATTATTAATAAAACCAAAGCAAGATAACGAGAAAGAGAATAAAAACTTCCCCCCCACTCCTGCCCTCTTCCCAGGCTTAACTCCTTTTCAAATAATCTCAACCTCCTTCCCCCTCTGAGCAGCTCAGGGGGAACAGGGAATGGGGGTTACAGCCAGTTCATCACACATTGTTTTCCAGTACTTCTTCCTCCTTGGGGGAGGAACTCCTCACATTCCTCCCCTGCTGCAAGGTGGGGTCCCTCCCACTGGCTACAGTCCTTCATGAACTGCTCCGGTGTGGTGTCCTTTTCCATGGGGTGCAGTCCCTCAGGAATGGCTGCCCCAACGCAGGCCCTCCACAGGTTACAGCCTCCTTCAGGTATCCATCTGCCACTGCATGGGGTCCTCCACACGCTGCAGGTGGATCTCTGCTCCTCTGTGGGCCTCCATGTGCTGCAGGGGAATCTTGTTGGGAGTGACTTTACTCCTCCCCCTCCTTCTTCATTGACCTTGGTGTCTGCAGCTGTTCCTCTCGCAAGAAATTCTTCACAATCAGGCTGAGGCAGATGCCTCTCATGTTCCCTCATACATCCTCTCTTCATTTCTCTCGGCTGGGCCAGGACGAGTTGAGTCCAGATTGCCGCCTGATGGAAGGCCAGAGGGTGAGGGTCGCAAGGACCACAAGGCTCGTGCCTCCCCCTTTCTTCCCCCACTTCCACTTCTTCACTTCTTTTTTTTAAAAAAAATATATTTTCCCCTTCTTAAATACGTTATCACAGAGGTGTTATCACTGTCCCCAGTTGGCTTGGCCCTGGCCAGCAGCGGGTCCGCCCTAGACCTGTCTGAGTCCACCAGACAAAGGGGAAACTTCTAGCAGCTTCTCACAGAAGCTGCCACTCTAGCCCCCCCACTACACAAACCCAGGACAGCTGCACATGATTTTGCTGTATATTACATGAATGCAAAGCTTGTTTATATGTTTGGTAACCGTATATATTATGGTTGCCAAACACCTTCTATCATAAGCAAGAGATCTAGAACATCCTCCTTCAGAAGTCTGATTGCTGTATTTGCAGCCACTCTTAAATGTTTGGTGAATACCCTTTGTTTGTGAGAGTGCCTCCAACACATGAAAACCCATTTCTTCTTGGCATATTTTAGCAGTTTGCAGTCTTTTCTTTTTCCTCTCCTGCATTTTGCTATGCAAAGCAAAAAAAAAAAAAAAGATTGTTTAAAGCTAGGTAAAGCATCACCCTCACAGCAGCAGCCCAGGGCTCTTCAGGTAACCAGCAGTGCAATTTAACAATCAGTGGAGTGCTCTCCCTTCCAGAGGAGAAACAGGGCCCAAATGTCACTCGTCCTTCACCTTCATCACCTCAAACTGCAAGCATCACATTGATGGATCTATATCTCCGTAACTGTACTCTGGCCCCGCATGCCACTCTGTAGAAAGTCATCCAGTTCATCCTGTATTGAGCATGATTGCTTGAGTATGGCTAAAGCAGATCTTCTAAAAAGGCACCTTAAGGTTGTTTTTTTTTTTTCTTTTAAAAACATCACAGAATTGAGCAGTCAGCAAATCCTTACATTGCTCTTTTCAAAGATTAACTGCAATCACTATTAAGAACGTGGTCTAGTTACAGTTTGGGTATGTTTGGCTATGATTTCTGGTTACTGGTGATTTCAACTGAAGATACTTGTAGCACAAGTGTGAAGACACTTGTATATTTCCTAATTTACTCTATGCATTTTTATAATATATTTTAAAATGAATTGTTAATTTCTATGGCAAATATTAATATGCCAGGGAATACCCTCAGGTATTTTACTGGCAAGTGGTCGCTCCTGGAAGCAGCAGAGGCGCTTTAGTATAATGACTCTACGCAATCTGGGAATGGGGAAAAAAGTCCTGGAGAATCGAGTGCAAGAGGAGGCCGCTCGCCTGGTGGAGTTCTTTGCAAACCTGAAAGGTATTTATCGGCTCAGAAACAAGACACTTTTCAGTCTTGGATCCATATCTTCAGTATGCAAACTTCCCTGCCCTTTTCTAGAGTTGGGGTAGGTCCAGAGTGGTGTATCCAAACTTACCAGAGCCCAAAGAGCAGAACAAGCAAGGATCACAAGTGGGAATTAATTTTTTTAAAAAGCTGTTCATAAACCTAACGAAGTTGTGAACTTCTGAAATTCCACCTCCATGGGCTTATCATTTGTCTATGATATAATTGTACAATGATACGATGTCACTGAACTGCACAGCTGAGCCATTCTCAGGCTGCTTAGTAACTAAAGACTATTGCAGAGCGTAGTAATTTCTCTGGATCTCTGAATTTCAATGCATTAGGTGCCATGAGCTAGACTGGACATTTTAGTGTCTGTCTGGCTAAGTAATTATTGGCAACAGGATCAAAGAAAGTAGGAGGTGGGAGGGAATTTCAGTGGATTGTCAAGTTCATCCTAGAGTCCAAGCCAGGATCACTTCTATTGAAATAATTCTTGACGGGTGTCTGTCTCATAACTTAAAAAAAATGTTAGAAATATGATGATCACAGCTGAGGTTGTAGATTATTATTATACTTTGCAATTCCTATTGATCTATTCTTAAACCTTCCCAAGTTCCCTCAGTTTTATTTTCTAAGTAGTTTTTTTTACCTTTTTTAACACGTCTGTCACTGTCTTCTCTTAGTTAATCTCCAGTGATATATCTTCCTTCTCACATTCTGAGTTGTCTTCTTCCACACAACGAGGGCAGTAGATTTGATATGATATCCTGTAATTGATCCTAGCTGTACAACATTATTTCACAGGAAGGGCTATGAGATTGTTTTACAACTATGAGGAAACAGTTTAATAGTGTCCTTTGCTCTAAGACTATGTTTTATTTTCATGAATGCATATTAATGCCACATCTCTATCCCCATTCATGCTCCAGCTGGATAAAGAGAACATTTGATGTAATCTCTAATAACATCTTGTCCTATCTGTATAAGGAACACCTGAAGAAAACATTGAGAGTGAATACCAGTTACTGTGTTTACAGGAAGACCTGTGGATCCTTCTTTCCCTCTTTTCCATTCTGTTTCAAATGTAATTTGTGCTCTGGTTTTTGGATATCACTTCTCTGATGAGGACAAAACCTTCCATGAACTGATCAGTGCCACTGAGTATTTATTCAGATTTGTAGGCAGCTTTTTTCACCAGGTGAGTAAATAATATGGGTTGGTTTTTTTTTTTTTTTTTTTCTGAAATAGGTAGTAAATTAAAGTGTGAATACAAAAATGGGTCTTCACTAAATACAGAGCAACTGGCAAATGCAAACTGGGAGCTAAGAGGTGTCCTTGGGGACCTTATTACTTCCTCCTTGGTTTTGAGGCCATTTTTAAGAACACTTAGGTTTCTTTGCAAGTTTAGGGGACATCTTTCTGTTGACTCCTGGCTTTAAGTCTTTCAGCACTTCTGAGACTGTTAACAGAAAAAATTAAACTTAATTTGAGAGAGGAGTTTGTAATAAATTTGAACTCTGCAGTGCTGCTCCTCCCACCTCTAGTTACCTCTCTCCTCCAAAAATGAGTATAATTGAATTCACTGTTCTGCTTTTTACTACTCTGCAAATGGTATGCTGACAATTTGCTTTTTTTTTTTATTCCCTCCCAAATAATAAAATATTCATTATGAATCTTTCCATTATTACTCACAATTCACACATTACAAAAACACTATGTACATTGTCTGAGAGTCTCACAATTCAAGTTATGTCAGAAATTTTTTTCGTAGGTACTTCCCACCACATACCATAAAGGCCAACTTTGCTCTTGAAGTGTCTTGAAGTGCAGTTTAAGTTTTCCCCATGAATCAGACTTTGTGGTTTAGACCTTTAAAGAGGGACAAGCTACTGTAACAGGGACTGTGGATGGATCCACATTTCCAGACAGGACAATTCAGCCTTTTGGTATTTCTAAAGCAGCTTTGTCACTGACAGATAATTCACGCTACCTCTTGTATGTCACTCCCGCAGCTGTACGAAATCTTCCCCTGGCTGGTGTGCCGTCTCCCCGGTCCTCATAAGAAAGCGTTAGCTTGCTATGATGTCCTGAGCTCTTTTTCAAGGAAGGAGATCAGAAGACATGTTGAGAAAGGGATACCAGATGAACCACAGGATTTCATTGACTTTTACCTGGCTGAGATGGAGAAAGTAAGTGTTCATTTTGCCTGATCACACATTTATGGAGCATAAGGCCAAACAGACCATTAAATCATCCAGTCTGACCCCTTCTATCATAGTTTCTTACATTTCATAGGATTCTTAATGCGAAAACTGTACCCCAGGACGTACTGCCTCATGTCTCCCTGAAAGGAGTTTTGGTTACATGAATGAATTACCACAAAGTATGTTAGGGCGCTAACTCACGAGCTATCAACTGCTTTCCAAAAAATATCCATGTGTACACCTCAATCCCTGCAGTAAATATGAGAATAGCTTTGGTAGACCACCTCATCTTCTACAGCAAAGCACCTCGTGTTTACGATGGGATTAAATATGCACGCATAGATAACTACCTTGAAATAGCTGATTTGCTGCTCTGGGTTTCAGTGTGTGTCCTCTCACTGTCTGTCCTTGTGCCACACACCATGTGGTTCTTCTCTTTGGAGGGAACAATTTGTGGAGGATCTTCCCTTCACTGGAAACTCTCTTTAGGTCCTGGTCTGAGGAGATTCTTGACTCTTTAAAGGATTCCCAGGCTATCCTGAAATCCCTCAGTGTCATTCCTGCAGCATCAAAAAGAGAGTATCCTTCTACCTCCAGCCCAGTCCCTTTCTGCAGTTGCACCTCAGCAATCCCAGTCTACCTGATTGCTTGACCAGCCTTGGAATAGGTATTTTATGCATCATACCTGTCAGCTTTCTTGGCAGATGGATGCCGTAATCAGCATGTCCTAAATGGGATGCATTTGGAGATCCCAAACTTGTTCTCCCTGTGCTACCTCTAAGTTCCTCACAGTTTGGGGCACAGTTGACTTGGCACTATGTTCAAATTGGAGGGCCTAGGAAACAATTTCACAAACAACACCCAGGATATTATTTTCCATAGCAGGAAGTGACTCATGAGCCAGAGAGGCTCTGCTAAAAGCACCAGAGTTTCTGCTTCAAACTTAGTCATTTTGAGATACTTTCGGGAGTTCAAAGAAGCATCTCTTTCCTAGGGTAGATGAAGCTGATGTAGCTTCTACCTCTGGTCATAAGCTTTCAGCTAGTCAGGCCGCCGTGTTCTCACAGTGTTGGCTCACGGGCTCTGGAAGCAGCTGATACGTCCTCTTGTACATTATATCTGAATGAGTATGACAAGATTTATTAAAAGAAGCATTTTAGAGGCAAAGATGCAGCTTTCTCTGGTGTCAGGGGTGCAAGTTATTGCAATCTGTTTATTTTAAAATGCTTTTGCCTGATGTATTTTTTCTAATTGTTTTTATAATTAACTCCTGTATTATAAGAAGAAAACAGTTTGGTACTTCTCTTCCACCAGTTCACATCTATCCTGAACTGAGAGAAGATTTTCTGTTGAGATGCTTTTATTCAGATAGGTTTTCCTTTAGTATTTGCTAGAACCGTTTGATGGTAAGTATGCTTACTGGAGAGACCAAGGCCTAATGTGCGACACATTGTGGGGTACTCGTTTAGAAATACATTCTGCAAAACTTGTAGTGTGCTTTAAAGTTTTTGTGATCAAGTCAAAAGGCATAAAATTGCCTGTTTTTAATGAAATAATATTCCACCTCATGAAAAAGAGCAAGACTTACCATGTCCATTTGGGAAACTATTAATCTTTTAGTTCTCATAAAAAAATGTAAATTTGCATATTCTTTGTGCACAGGCCAGCTGTGGAAATAAGGTCTCTCACACAGGGGACATACAGGATAATCTAACTTTTATGCTTTAAGTTCAACTTTTTATCATCATCTACAGTCCAAAGATGAGGTCAAGCCCAAATGTGATGAAGAGAATTTGGTATATGTTATAAATGATCTTTTCCTCGGTGGATCAGAGACGTCAAGCACAACACTGCACTGGGGACTGCTCTTTATGGTAGTGAATCCAGACATCCAAGGTGAGAGGGATTCTTGCTGTGAAGTGCTGTGGGTACTGCAAATGTTAATAATGGCTGACTTCTAACAGCCCACTGGATCCCTTACTGGGCAAACCAGCTGGACAGATTTTGGCAGGTTATGAAGGGCTGCAAGGTGCTTTAAGGAAGGTCCGTGGTCCTGGTAGAGACGGCTGCCTCTTCCTCTGTCTTTCTTGTCAGGAAACAGGTAGAGAGATGCAAGGTAACTTGCAGAGTGCAAACCCATACGCTTCCTTGGAGCACGCAGTGACTCCTTTCTGTCTTTAAGTGCTTCATGTACAAGGCTAGGCAGTGGGCATCTGTGGAATATGGGGTGCTCAGGGGTGACCTTAAGGTTTCAGCAGAGCCTATTCTGCCTGTGACTGGCCAATGGTGTTAGTGTCTAGTCTTTAAATAACCAGTAATGTTTGTTGCAGTTTGTTCACAAAGCAGCAGACAAACCCTAAGAGAAAACAAAACATGACTGTGGACTATCTGCACGGGATGGAAAGACTGTAGAAACAGAAAAAGAAATTTAAGGGGAGTAAAAATTTAAGGGCTGCCTGATATGTAGAGGTGGTGTTTTCAGGCAAGAACTCCTGACAGTACACAGAAACTATCCCTGTCTGAGTTAATATTGCAAATGAGGTTGCTTATCTAATTATCATCAGTTCCATTAATGCCTCTGTAGATCCAGGCTGAGTTTCCTCATCCACATTTATGTCAGGAAGAGAAAGGATACGGCCAGGGTTTAAGGAGGACTCAGGTACTCCTGGGGCTGGTGGCTCTTCCATCTGCTGTGCTTGAGCACTGAAAGCAAGGGAGATACCTGCCTTCCTGCAGCCTTAGTAGGAGGCTGAAAAGGCTGTGTCATTGAGCGCCTATTTGAAGCCAAGGTTTTAGGGTGATTCAGGCGTTGTTTATTCATACGGTATGTTGCCATACTTGGACCAACTCTGCCCAACTCATCCCTTGCACTGGGATTTAATATCCAAGGCATTGATGTCAATTTTGCAAGTGAGATTTAGACTTTGGGACAAAGTAAACTAAGCAATCCCTAAACACCTTGAAAACCTGGAGCTGAGTGACCCACCCTACACCCACCAAGCATTCTGTAAGATAAATGTCAGAGCTGGAGTAAGTACAGTATAGTCCTTGCTTATGATTCTGGACCACACTGCTGGAGTTTTTTTTCCTGTTTATTTTTACTTTCATATATTAGACTCAGGCATTAAATTATATTAAGTCCATTGTGCAAAGCATTTGGCACTGTCCCACATGACATCCTTGTCTCTAAATTGGATTTGATGGATGGACCACTCAGTGGATAAGAAATTGGCTGGAAGGTCACACTCAAAGAGTTGTGGTCAATAGCTCGATGTCCAAGTGGACACCAGTGATGAGTGGCGCTCCTCAGGGACTGATGCTGTTTAACATCCTTGCTGGTAACATGGACAGTGAGATTGAGTGCACCCTCAGTAATTTTGCTGATGACACCACACTGGTGTGGTGTAGTCGACACACTGGAGGGAAGGGATGACATCCAGAGGGACCCTGACAAGCTTGAGAGGTGGACCCATGGGAATATCATGAAGTTCAACAAGGCCAAGTGCAAGGTCCTGCATATGGGTCAGGGCAATCCCAAGCAAAAATACAGGCTGGATGGAGAATGGATTGAGAGTAGCTCTGAGGAGAAGGACTTTGGGGGTACTGGTGGATGAGAAGCTCAACGTGAGCCGGTGATGTGCCCTTGCAGCCCAGAAGGCCAACCGCATCCTGGGCTGCATCAAAAGCAGCGTGGCCAGCAGGTCGAGGGAGGGGATTCTGCCCCTCTACTCTGCTCTGGTGAGACCCCACCTGCAGTACTGCGTCCAGCTCTGGAGCCCCCAATATAAGAAGGACATGGACATGTTGGAGTGAGTCCAGAGGAGGCCATGAAGATGATCAGAGGGCTGGAGCACCTCTCCTATGAGGACAGGCTGAGAGAGTTGGGGCTGTTCAGCCTGGAGAAGAGAAGGCTTGGGGGAGACATTATAGGAGCTTTCCAGAACCTAAAGGGGCCTACAGGAAAGCTGGACAGGGACTTTTGACGAGGGCACGTAGTGATAGGACAAGGGGTAGTGGCTTTAAACTGAAAGAGGATAGATTTAGACTAGACATAAGGAACAAATTCTTTACTGTGAATGTGGGTAGGCACTGGAACAGGTTGCCCAGAGAAGCTGTGGATGCCCCATCCCTGGAAGTGTTCAAGGCCGGGTTGGATGGGGCCTTGAGCAACCTGGTCTGGTGGAAGGTGTCCCTACTCAGGGCAGGGGGGTTGGAATTAGATGATCTTTAAGGTCCCTTCCAAACCAAACCATTCTATGATTCTATGATCACAGATTTTAGACTTAATGTACTATGTTGAAACAATACATTTTCCTGTTGCTCTAAGAAAAGAGACCAGTTAAAATATTTTATGCATTTTTTTCTCATCTGAAATGGTAAATATTTCTCCACAGAGAAAGTGCAGAAGGAGCTGGATGCTGTTTTGGGTCCTTCCCAGATAATTTGCTATGATGATCGGAAAAAACTGCCCTATACAAATGCTGTGATTCATGAGATCCAACGCTTCAGCAACATTGTTTTTGTTGGCATGCCCAGAGTGTGTGTGAGGGACACCACATTGCTAGGATTCCCTGTCAAAAAGGTACAGACACGTCTTCAGCCTCTGTTCTTTCTTCAGCAGAGAGACATTTAGCTTTTATTCCAGTTTTGTAACCCACTTTCCGTCTATGAAGTATTCTCCATCTAACCCAGGATTGCGGTGTCTGGGGAAGGGTTACCTTTTGTGGCTCCAGGAATGAAATAAGCGTGTTGATGCTCAGAGAGCTGATCAGACCCCTGCCATGGAAGCCTGGAGCTCCTGCCCTGCTGATCACAGCGCAACTGCAGAGACCAGCTCTGCTTGGCTGGGGATGGACTGAGAGGAGAAACTGGTTTGCCAAAGCACTGGTTAAAACATCCCTGTCCAGCTTGGTACTGCCAGTACTCCTGGGATGGAGGAAGACTTGTGAGAGGATGGCTCATAGCTCCACTGACTCCATGAGATAAGGGACCTATCTGAATTGTAATATATGAGAGACAGCTACAGCTGACAGTGAGGGAGTTGCTCCTAAACGCTGCCTAAAACAACTGTTCATAGCCAGTAAGGCGTTCTGTAGAGTGACATAAGCTATTCTGAGTGCCAGTTCTCACTGTAAAATGCTAGGAAGAAACAGGAATTGATTGCTTTTATTGCAAGAGAGATGGGCAAGGCCAGCATCATTACTGGCATCTGGGACTGGCCCCACCTAACTCATTTTGTGGTGAAGGTTTCACTCTGTTCTGTCTGCTTCTGGCAGCTAGGTAGCTAAGGCACACAAACTGGTCCGCTGAGAACAACCAGTAAAGAAGAAACCTGAAGTGCTACTGTCAAAAGGGCTCAGAGGTGGTTGTCAGTGAAGTATTGCAGTTATTTCTGGATGCATTTCTCTCTCTTAAGCCTGAAAGGAGGTTCACAGCACTGGGACCTGAATATCTACCAAAAGTCCTACTAGAAGTGTAATTAAGACTAATAGTAAACGTGGTCACAATGCAGTTATAGCAACACCACTAATGCTATTAACACCCACTGACATAGCTGCAGGACTGAGAACTGATATTTTCCAAATAAGAAAATGATTGCAAACTCCAATTTTCTAGGAAAATTATCTTCTAACCACATCATATCTGCTTATTACAAAGAAATGGCAACAAGTAGCCGTTTTATCTCCCAGACAGAAACTGATGGGTAAGAGGCTGGTAGATAGAACTGAATCAACAGTTTCTTCCTTGCAGGGCACCATCGTTATACCAAATATAGCATCTTCTTTGTATGACCCTGAGGAATGGGAGACACCTCGACAGTTCAACCCTGGCCATTTTCTCGATAAAGACGGAAACTTTACACCTCGACAAGCCTTCTTACCGTTCTCAGCAGGTAAATGCACTGGCGGTTTGAACCGACCCAATGATTAGATGAAGAACACAAAAGTGTGAGACTATGGTATTTCTTCAGATAACATCTTCTATCTCTGCTGTCTGCTGCATTTAAAGAACAGTACTGGTTTGTTTCTGACAAGGGAGATCCTTATGTGCTGTCAGACTCCAGATTGTTCTTAGGACACTGTAGTGGGAATCCCACTCAAACTCCAAAACCTCCTAGGCCTGTTGCATGCTGCAGTCATCCACAGGTTTTGTCTGTAGTATTCTTTATATGTACATTTTTTTCCTGAGAGGCAATGTGCCGTGTTTATACTGGAGTTACTTGCAATCCCTTTTAAAGGAACAAGCTGAAAGAAAAGCAGAATGCAACCTGGTAAGCAAAGGATTAAGTTCTTGCCTTTAGAACTGAAAATCCAGTTGCAAAATAAGGAAATAGGATAATGCACAGTTAGAGAACACACTTAGCAGTAAAGTTCCTACTTTGTTGTTTTTATTTCTCTGTTGATATAGCAGACTACTCACTTAGATGTCCATCCATCTTAATGCAGATGGCTTTTTCTTTCCTTTTATTTGTCTGCTGATCCAGAAATGTGAATGTATTATTCACCTGTTCTGCTCATGCCATTGGTTCCAAAGAGGAACCCTTGCAAATTAACAGCAGGCCTCTTGCTCTGCCTGCAAAGTGACCAAGCCTTTGTTCAAATGCAAATGGCATTGCTAAGTAATTTTGATCTGCTGACTTTAACTTCCTAAGAAAGCATGTGCAAACAGCTGTCAGAGTCTTTGTGTATGACCCTGAAGCTCATCATCTCCTGTAAAAGGAAAACAATTTTCTGCAGGGTCAAGAAAGCAATGATGGTGGTACCTCAGGGATTTTCAGTGAGATTTTAATTTGGTGTCTCCTAACCTATGACATTGGACGGGATCTTTCTGAGAAAGAATTACAAAGTTTTAGTTCTGTGGCTTTCACGATCCTAGCCTTGAACAACAACAACAAAAAACCCCCCAAACCTCTGCTTATAACAAGAATGAACAAAGTTGTTATGAATCTGAAAAATTCCTAGACACTCACTGTCCTTCCCCTCTTCTTTCTGCAGGGCACCGTGTGTGTTTGGGGGAGCATCTAGCAAGGACTGAGCTCTTTATTTTCTTTGCCAATCTGCTGCGAGCATTCACCTTCCGGCTCCCTGAGGGAGTGACGAAGATCAACACAGAGCCCATTTTTGGGGGAACGCTGCAGCCCCACCCGTACAGGGTTTGTGTCATTCCACGTTAGGCTGCAGCATGTCACAGATCAGCATGAGACAGCCACCTTTACCTCAGTGAATTTCCTCTCAAATGTATAAACCTTCTTCTACTAGCCAAGATATTGATATTAGTCTATCCAAGGGCTATTCAGAAAGTGGATGCAAGCCAAGATCAAGACTACCAGGACTTTTGATCTGGTCCTTGTGAAAGCCACACATATTGTTGCAAAGATTGTAACCATTTTCTCTTCTTGGAGAGCACTTGAAGCAAGATACTACGGTTCCCAACTGAAGCTAACGTGCTGTGTCGCCTTGTCCTAGCCAAGCAGAATCGTCATGATGCTCACTCCTGAGCAAACCTCAGTAAAATTCGAAAGAGGATCTCAGCAAGAGCCGAGTAGGTGTCAATTCTGTGAGTGGTTTGATGATCTCGAGTAATTTGACTCTGGAAAATGCACTTTTAAAGCCATATTTTTATTTTACTGTCCTGAACCTAAATGCTTTAATTTGTCGGCAGCTGTAAATAAAAAGAAAAAGAAAAAAAAAACAAACCACAACACTCAAAACGCAGGAAACTGATTAGAAAATAGGTGCATTAATGTCTGAATTTGATGTATCTCCTAAGAAGAAGATAAACAGTAAATCTAAAGTGGAAGATAGACACTTAAATTAGGTGTTTACTAGCAATGTGAATGTGTGACCTGACAGCCTGATCATTGTTATAATGTATTGCCAAGTGCTTTGTTTGTTAGTTGGGGTTTTGTGTTGTTGTTTTTTTTTTTTTTTTTTTTTTTTTTTTATTTAAAATGAGGTTTCTGTGATGTAGAATCACGCTCATTATCAATCCTACTTGGATGAGGCATAAATGTGGGGTGAAATATTTACTTTGCCAGTGACTTCACTGCTAACTCTGCAGCAGAGGAATGTAGGGACTTTGGAAGGCAGTGCCTAGGGGCTGTCTGAACACTCAGCTGTTCCCCATTCTCTCTGGGGCCTTTTCTTCCTTCATTACAACCCACACCATACTTCCTCCTCTCCATTCAGTCTCTTTGCAATCCTCCTTCCCCAGTTTCAGTTCCCACTCCCACCAACCCTTTACCCATATAAACTCTATTTCAGGATTCACCTTCCCTTTTGGTTTCCCACCACTTACATCCTCTCATCATATCAAGCTTCTGTCTCCTCTAACTCTCTTCTGCACGAATATTAGTAGAGGAATCAGTGCTGAGCTGAAAACAATGACCAGTGAGTTTTCAGAAGTGAGCTTGGAAGATGTGATTTATTTGTTCTCTGAGGTTCCACACCATGAAAAGAACACAGTAACTATGGAGGGCGCACTGGAGGTAACTCAGTGTAAGAAAGACATAAATGACGACGTGATGCAGGAATTCTAAAGTATCTATTACTTAAAGTAGCTGCTTACTGGCATTGATTCAACTCAAGACTGAGACAGTTTAAGCATGCAGCTGAAAGTGACAGCCAAGTTCAGCTGTAGCTTTGTTAAAGCGAAGTGCTGTAGTATTCTTGAATGCAAGTCACTTTTGGAAAGGATTCAAATGTTGGAGTTGAGTAGAGCTCTCTGTAAACACTGTCATAAAATTAGGGTTGAATTTGTACGAGGACCAAAAGTACTTTTATATTGCAATATAAACTATTTGTAATTAAATCATTGTGGTACATCTGAACTTCCTGAACTTAAAATGGCAGAGAACATTGCTAAAAAGAAGTGAGCGCTACTGAAAGTCAGGTTGAGTTAGACTAGATCCTGGCACGCCTTGTAGCTCTGGCAGTGGTCTGCTCCAGCACAACCCAGTATCTGCAGGCTTGCTGGGCTGGAAGGGAAATCAGGACAGTAAGGAGTTTCACAAAAGCAATAGCCAGCATAAATAATTCAGCCTGTTACTCCACACAGCGTATCAAATACTGTTCCAGAACCTACACACTTCTGCTCAGCCTCCTTTCCAGCTTTATCTGCGCTTGTCCTCCCCACCCTACCCTCCCACACCTGCTCCTCTCCACTAAATCCTGATAGAGATGATGTCTCTCACTGCCTTTGCCCACTCCTCTTGTCATCTTGCCACTCACTGAAGAAGCTTAATGATAAGATGTATGTAAAGCTGGTTGTGCTCAAGGGCTGGAACATTACATCCATCAAGACTGCAGCTGTACTCAGTATTGTTGATAGATCAGCTTCCTCGTGACTAAGCAGGACTTAGGAATGGCACAAAGTGGAAAGAACTGGTAATTTACTGTCCATTTCAGCCACTCTGGAACCCTCTCCACCAGACCCTACCAAGCAGTACAAAGAAGCACATTTGATTTTGAAGTCAAAGCTTGGCTGAAGGGCAGGAGCCCCTCAGCTCTCCCTTCTGGAGGCAGGCAGCTGGCTGAGTTTACAGACAGTCTTGCTCACGAGTCTTGCTAGGCTTGAGCAGTGGAGCCAATGTGGTGTGTGTAGCCTCCTCTATGGACCAGTCCACGTAGGCCAAGCAGCCAGACCCTGTTTTCTGGGCTAGTGCCCATAGATCTGGAAACCTACATCACCAATTTACACCCAGGTAAAGATTTACACCCATAAAACTTTGAAGAGAGCTGATGGTGGAAAGCAAACAGAAACTCAGGAAATTAACTTTGCTCTTCCTCCATCCCCTTGGGAAGCTTGGGAGTGCCTCTGGGATGGGGAACAACTCTGTTTCCCCTCCTAGAGATCATTCTCCCAGTACTCATCCAGGGTTATAGACCTTCAGCTGCTGGACTGACTGACCTCTGGCAGCAGAGAAATTTGCAGGTTACGGGGAAAGAGCTGAAGAGATGCTAGGCCAGGTGCTGGTGAGGGATGACAGCAGAGTCACCTCTAGTTGGCTCCGCTGACGTGCCTAGTCCCCTGCCCACAGCCCTTTCAGTTCCCCTCCTGCCCCTCCAAGTGCAGCTTTCTCTCCTGACCATCATCTTGTCACCACTTAGCTACCCACTGGTTACAGCCCCTAGGCACATGTCTGCATTACGCCATCAAGGAGCTGCCAGATTAAAAGGTGTACGCCCTGGTGCTGATGAGTGGCGTGATGTAACATTTCTTTTAAGTGGAGTGACTAACCCTGCATCATAGGTGGGTTTTTCTGTGTTGGTTTTTTTTTGTTTTTTTTTTTTTATAACAAGTGTCAAGCACAGCCTCAGATCTCTGAGTTGTGGTAGAACTGTCATCCTTTAATAACATGGTTTGGAAGAGTTTGAAGCCAAGTTGCAGGTGTTTATTCTAGGGAAACATGCACAACTGGGCGTATTACTTTTTAAAGCATTGCAATTCCTTCAGGGAAGAGTGAGTTCATGTCACAGAACTGCAGAGGTGGCTGCTTTGTTTCATATTTGCAGGATAGAAGAAGTGTGTATCCAGAAAGTCTAAACTATTTAATGTTGATGGATATAAGAGAAGAGAGCTGCCTAACATTATATGGTGCTCAGCTCTGCTAAGGTTATCATACAGTTAAGGAAAATATTGCCAAGTTGTCTGATACCAGCATCCTCTGCTAATTTTTTTTCTTGTGCTTTTCTTTCTGTTCCATGGTAAGGCTCTCCTGAGTAGCAATATTGGTGCCACAACTATATGGCAGGCTATGTGCCATACTCCAGGGAAACTATTTCTCCTGGCAAAAGGAAAAAGCAGAAACTAGAGACAAAGAGAGCCTTGTGCAAAAGTTTGGTAGATTTCACATCCACTCAAAGATTAAAAGCAATGTTGATGTTTTTTTTCCCTTCTATTCGAACAAGTTGTTTGGGAAATTGGTTTGTGTCAAAGCCTTGGGCTAAATTGTCCCTGTTGATGCTCCAGTGTATGAAACAGTGACTCAATGGCGTGTAGTGGGAGGACCTGACATTTATGGGATTTAATTTGAAAAAATATTGTCCATTACACCAGCATAGCATATTCAGGAAACTATTTCTGTGCTTTTGAGGAGGTCTAGAAAACCCTGAACAGACAAGAGGCAACAGAAAAAGAGATTTTCACTCTTTCCAGTGGAAGGGCTGGCAGGTGTCAAATGCAACAAAAAGAGACTGCTCAAAGGAACCAGAGGGGATTGCACTGCACATGACTTGTTGGTAAGCTATGCCTCATCACAGGACTTACACTAAACATTTTATACTAAACATTTATTTCTGTTCAAAAAGAAATTGAATACATTTTCAGCAAGAAAATTATTTTTGGGCTGTTTAATATTAGTACAATGTTTCTGGTTTGTCCTGTTCTTACAAACTTTCCTAAGGCAACTGCTGTCATGTGCCTTCAGAAATGGAACACGAGACTAGCTGAACTTTCATTTGACACGCTACAGCTGTGCTTAAGTTTTATGCCATTTACTCAGAATGAAAATAGTTCAATATTTATCTTCAGTTTGAACATTTATTGTCACAATCTTATATTTTCCATTTGAAATATTTGCTCTTACTTTCAGACAGTGCCCTGGCCAAGTGCCTGCTGAAACATAACGTGAGGGACTAGAAAAAGATGCTGTTCCAAGCAACTTGTAATCTTGGAGTATGAGCCAAAGTGCACTTAATGTTATTCATTTTCCTTTGATTAAAAGTCTTGCTGCTGGCTCTTTTCAAAGCTTAATTTATTCATTTGCCAGATGTCTTCAGGTGAGAAAAATGCATTGTAAACAGTAAATAAAATTTTCTTCAGTACTAGAATGAAATTTCTGATTTAAAAAAAGGAGATAATATGCTAATTGGGGTTACACACACTTTGTTTAACGCATTGTTAAGGAGCCATGTATCACCAGATGTGAGATCTGCATCCAAGTCCATGCTGTCAGGGCAGCCTTGAACTGAGAACTGTGAGTAATCCAAGATGAGGAAATTCCTCCCCATAAAATCCTTATGCTGCAAATGTCATTATCTGCCTACTTCTTTTTATCTTCAATATCTCCATTATATTTACCATTGTGAAATGCTACATTAATAATTGAAAGGAACAACAAACTTCAGTATCATGAAAGAACAGATTTAGGGAGCTTTGGAGACATTTGAGTTTCAACGTGTGAAAAATACAGTTAACGTACCTGCAAAAATAATTCTGAACTCAAATCTTCAGTGGAAGATAGAGAGAAAGAGAGGCCTAGGGCTGCATACGCAGAAACACACTGCAGAATAAAGCAAGGGCATCCCTTTGAGAGTAGGACTGTATAAGGAATATTGGGTTTACTTCTGGGTGTTTGTTACAGCTAATGATATAGGTCAGACAGTTCAGATAAGCCATACCACATAGTGATTGGGGGACAAGAGATGGCAAACGCGGTCTGAAGAACGGCTTTGCCATTTCACCCAAAACATTACAGCTAAGGCAGCTTTATTTGTAAATCAAATGGTGGGAGATATGGGTACTACGATTTGAATCAGCAAGTCATTTTGTTAGATTAGATTTGCAGATAAAAATTGTACCTAAGAAAAGAAATGTCAGCTCTGTAACCTTTTTCCAACATGCGTAGATAAGTTTCATTTCATCCTTGTTCCCTAGCCCTTTGAGATGTCTCTCTAGATTGAAATCACACTGTTAGGAATTGTTCTCATTTGTTGAGGTGAATTACACTATGGTGCCTTTTTGCCTTTTAACAGGAATTCAGCACAGGAGGTCTGATCTAATCAGCTCAACCAAGAAGGTACCTTCTCTGAGACCAAATCTTACAAAGTCAACAGTTTTCACTTGGTTTTTTTTTTCAGCTTAAGGGAGTTCAAACCAGTTCCCTGCCATGATTTATAGAGGAACAGTAAAGAATGAGTTTAGGATGAGTTCAGAGAGTATAGCACAGAGCCAATGCACAGGCAACTAGCCAGCTGTAGGAAGCTTGTTCAGGGCAACAAACACCAGTCAGGATCTGGAGTACAGCTTTATTTTTGAGTGCCAGTACCCAAAAGCATCACTCACATTCCTAACCACATGGTATACAATGTTCCTGAGTGATTGTAGACTAATTACAAGACAGCATGCAGGATTCAGTTGCCTCACTAGTGGAGGGAGATAAGTGAACTTTCTAAGAGGTGAGATTCACGTAACTCAGTTATCAGTGTAATTATTAACAAACCACCAATTTTTAATCTTCATTTATCCTTCCAATAGGGGAGCCTGAACTGATCCCGTCAACCCACTTCCACTGCCCAGAAGGGGTATAACAGAGCTGAAGTTTAAGTGGCCAGTATTAATGTTGCTTAATTGTTAGCGCTGCTGTGTTTGGCCAGGGAAGAGAGATGTGGGTAGCTGGTTCTCAGAGGTGTTTTACCACAACCGGAGCAGGAGTTGGTTACGTAGCACTGATCAGTTTGCATGTGAGCAGTGGATGAAAGAGACAACTGCCAGGCTCCACAGCTTTAAGTTGTCCTTGCAACGCATTCATTTCTTACAGCATGCAGGAGGGCAGAGCCTAAGCAGAATCTGGACAGTGCTGAGGCAAGGGCTGTGGCTTTGCTCAAAACAGCTGAAGAGCAAAACACTCTTGCTGCTAGTGAAACCTGATGTTGAGCTTGGGCTAGACTGGCAGTGGCTGAACTTTATAAAAGACTGTGAGTGGAGGATGGAAGAAAAGGTGTCTGGTCTGGGACTGAAAGTACTGAAAAAAAAACCCAAAATGAGTTCCTGAACCTAAGGACAGATGTTAGGGTTCACAGGCTGAGCCTAAGAGCACTGACCAGAGAAAGAGGTGATGGAGGGAGAGAGCAGTATGGCTTCTAAAGCAGGTGGACCAGAGCTTGGGGGAGACAGCAGGTGAGCAAAAAGCAGTGCTTGGAGTAAGGGAAGAAAGGAAGAAAACAAGGATAGTCCAGGGAAACAAAGAGAGAAGTGGCCATGACTGGTAGCAAGCCAGTACCTCCTCACTGAGGTTTGGCACCTCTAAGAATCCTAATTTGGGCTGGCTAACTGTGGTGATATGAGACACGGACTGTTTCTAATCACACATCTTACTGTGGCTGAACACCAAAGCTGATGACTGACCTCTTTTTCTAGTCCTGAGACATCCCTGGGGAAGGACAGTTACAAGTGTATGTCTTTAAGGACATTATATTCATGGAGTTCTTATACTGCACGCTGGCAAAAACTCCCTTTGCTTATTGTCTGTCTGGCCATCTGAGGGAATGGCAATTCCCAGCCACTGCAACAGCTGCTACCTCAGCTCCCTCCAGGGTCAGGCCTACATCCAGTGCTCTCCCCTCCACTGTTGTTGGCTCCAGTGGTGTTATTTTTTGAGGTCCAAGAAGCAGCCTTCGTATATCTGGTCCAACTTCTCTCCAATCTGCCGATCCACTGCTCTCAGAAGCTCAATTTCTGGCCTTCTGTAAGGTCTGAGGGTGCTTTAGGCTTGAGGCAGCTTGACGCAGTGGCTGCAAGACTCAGGATGATTTTGAGTTATGTTTTTGGTGAATCTTTTACTTCTTCTAGTCTCTGTCAAACTGAGCTTGAGCCTGAATTCCTAAGCACTGGTAATCTTGTCCACCTTTGAGATGCCCCAGTGGTATCCTCCGCGCAGCACACTCCATCCTGAGATTCCTTTGGAGTAGTACAAAGCCAGGGCTTCAAAGACGTAACGCATCTACCTGAAACCTGTGGTGGTGCTGGTACTCTTAGCAGCAGGTGCTTTCACAGCAGTATCTGCTACAAACATCCTTCTGGCATCTAGATACACCTGCTTTACTGTGTTCAGTGCTATGGCTGGCTTTGTGTTGGCTGTTTCGTAATGTATTTCTGTACATGTATGAAAAGATTAATTTCAATTAGTCTCAGTAAAAACTCACAGACGTGGCCAGATACTTGCTGAATGAGGTAAGGTTTATTTGCAGGGATGGTACAAAGTGTTAGGTTTGACTTGATTTAATGTCCTCACTGATGATTTAGAAAAGTAGAAGAGTAGAACAAGCTTTGCAATTTGCCATTTTCAAGTGATTCTAAACTCCTTGCAGACCTCATAGTGGAAAAAAGGGTTTATGGGTCTGGCTGAACATAAAAATGAACACGCAAGGTAGAAAATAATACCTAGAATAAGCCCAGACAAATTTAGGTACAATAAAACACAGGAAAAATACTCCTAAATTATCTGGGTCATTCTCCAGAATGCTCAGAGGAGCCACTATAAATCTGTATGAATTATCTGTTAAGGTGGTTCCACAGTGCTCTGCTCCTCAGGAGCAGCTCGTATTAGCTGAAACAAATCAACGGCTTTGTATTACAAATATATGGAAACATTTCTTATAAAAATGAATATGAAACTGTGGGTTTAACTGTAGATTTCTCCTTGCCCCAGAGACATCCACAGGAAATAAAGCAATAAAATTTAAACAACACAGCAGCTGTGAACTCTAGCCCAAATCAAAAGGATTTCAAAATTTTTCTCCCTCTATGTATATGGAATTAAATTTCCAGTCAAAATAGTTTTTACAATTCCCCGCTCTGGGGAAGAGGCAAGTCTCAGTAGGAGCTGAGAGACTACAGTGCACAAGGTGATAAATAGCTGGTGGAGAAGTGTCATATACTAAACAAATTTCAGCCCAGCAGCCCTGCCCTGCTGGAGACTCCAGAAAAGAGAAATTACAAGGAGTGCAGAGGAGTCGTGGGAGGAAGAAAAGCCTCTCTCCTACTATTGGAGTAAAAGAAGTTCAGCTCTTGTCCTGGTCAGCATTGAGGACAAACAGGGAGCAGCAAGGAGATAAGGGAGCATTCAGCAGCTCCAGTTTTTCTTTCCTAGTCTAGCACTGTCTGAGCTGTGACGAGCGAAGGAGACCAGCCCTCTGACCCAGCTCCTCTCCCCACCACTGCAAACAGGCTTCAGGCTGTGTTGGTTTCAGAGCACCACAGCCAACAGAACATCTGGAGGAAGTTACACAACTTACATGTTTAAAGTGGCTAGCAGATAAATGATAAAATAATCAAAAGAGGCCACGTAAATAAGGTGTGTTAGATGTGGAGTAATGCTGTATCTTAGCTTACTCTTGTGAAAACATGTGTCACTGACGGAGTCCATGGAAAAAAGCATGGATTTAGGGGAATCTTCTGAGCCTGAGAGGGAATGAAAATTCAGTGTTTGTGACTCAGCTAAAAGCCAGTTAAGAAAGCACTATTTTCACCCTCAGGGAACAATTAAGTCAATTTGAAAATCTTTATTTTATTGTTGCAAGGACAGGCAGCCTAACAGAGAGATTTCTGAGTTCAAAGAAAACCACAGAGGTAAAGTGGTATGGTATTTAGCAGTACTGAACTTCCAAAGAAATTTGTGGTGCTCCACATAATAAATATGTATTTATTTAAGCCTCTCTGCTTAAAAAATACCAGCCTAAATTATGCCGCCTTACCCACCTTTCTTTTGCCACATTTGGTGGCAACCAACACATTCACCAGTACATTTCAGTTAAGGACTCACTCTTCCCCAGCTCATTATTCCTTAACACCTATCATTCTCCAGTGTTACCTCACAAATTAGAAATTCTCAGTAAGAAATTGTGTCCAGAATGAGGCAAAAGGAGAGAGATGACTTAAGGATGTCATGGAGTGACCTGGCTTGTCAAACTGCCAGAGGAGGAGAAAATGACTGGCAACTCTGGCATTCAACAAGGTATGTGTTTTGTCTTCAAGGACACAATTCAGCACTTTGTGTCAGAATTAATCAATCATAAGTATTACATAGATCATATTTTCTCTAATGCAAATGTTGCTAGTTTGCAAAAAGCCATGAAGACTGTTACAGGGAAAGCCATATCGTCCTGGGAGAGGAGAAATCAGATAAACCAGTATTGAATGATTTTCTAATCAGGAAGATAGTTCCCAGGGAAAGAAAACAACATGACACAGCAGATGTGTATGTCCAAGAACAACACATGCAAATAAGCTGAGAGGATGATTTCTTTGTGCTCTTGCCTGTTCCTGCTGCTGATCGAAGCTGCAATGGGGACCAATACCCTTAAACACATGCAGAAGGAAGGAGAACGAAGAGATCTACTGGTGAGGTCCAGACTATTGTCTGGTATCGTCCTCAGAGCCATGGAGACTCAGAACAGAGTCTGGTCTAACACAGGATCTGCCACTGCAAGCTCATAGCTAGATAACCTAGGGATAACCTAGAGGAGGCCTAGTGTCCACCTGCTAGGATCTATTTCAGATGTATAAAATATTTATTAGTCTTCTTGCTGGGCTCACAGCAATTATTTCTCTGTAAGTGTCATGTGAAGAACATGATTCAGAGGAATAGTGAATGACATGTTTAATTTGGGCACCATCTCCCAACCTCCTGTAAGTACCTTGATTGTATGCCGCTGTTTCCAGGAGAATCAGTTAACAACTGCTTGAAGATCGTATCCTGCAGATGTAGAAAGGTTGAGACAGAGGACCCCTACAAGAGAAAGAAAATTAAAAATGTAAACAGCACAAATGGAATAATGATCAATACAAAGAAATAAGAAACTACAAAGAGTCCAGGTAGGATCTACAGGACAAAATATGAAAAGCAGAAAGGACTGCAAGTCAGCTGCAGCAGCAGTTAGGTCCTAGCTGACAGCATGGCACTGTGGCAGAAGTATCTAAAAAACTTGTTTGTCAGATGAGAAGAAACTATTTATTGAGATTTTGCCTTCTCTGAATCTTAATTTTCTTGACAACCAAAGGCTTGGGTTTTTTTTTTTGTAGTAATTCAGGTTAGGTGTTTCAGATGTTTCCTAATGGTGCTCTAGTCATATATTTTCAGATGCTGCTCAACAGAGTCCTGAAACTGAGCCAGCCTCATGGTGACAAAATACATCTCTTGGTAAAATCAAATAGCAGATCTTACTACCAAAATTTATCTTGGATACTTCAATATGTTGAGAAAGCTGCTAGGAATTTAAGTAGAAAGAATAAAGGTAAGATAAGGTAAAGGTAAAGGTAAGGCTGCTGTGTGTTTGCTACTGGTTTATGATATTTTGCCCTGGCTCCTGAACCATCTCCTAGATCTTCTCAAGAATGGTTTTGTTTTTCAAGAGCTTGCGTGTTTTGCACATTCTTTGGTAAAGAAGGAACACGCAACACCAGCAGTTTCCAGGGATACCACAGGGCTGTCCCTGCAGGATGGCACTGGAGAACAGTGGTAGAGGAGTTGGACTCTATAAACTCGTCCTAAAGCTTTCACTGAAATAAGAAAATCCCACGGAGTGTTCTGAATTCAGCAGATCAGCAGATCTCTGAAAGAAATGTCTGCCCTTGAAAAACTTTCAGCTTGATCTTTTGCTATCATTCAAAGCAGTTCTTAACTGCCTACGAGACAAAATACTTTGTTTAGACATGAACAGAGACTTATGAGACATCATTACCATTTCCTACTGCTCTTCACATTTATTTGCTTTGGAAAATCAGAGATTCTGCAAATCATTGTTTGCTGAAGCCATCTGGAGTTAATGACTGCACATGCTGTAATGTCTGCTGTGCTCTAAACTCACCCCCTCTCGCCTGAAGATTAAAGGCAAGCCCAGCTCTGCAATTTGATGGAGCCAACCTGGTCTGGGTTCTTCGCAACCCCGTTTTGACAGGAATAGAAACCACAATGACCACTTTGCACTGGGCACTGCTCCATATTTTGACTTATCCCAGAGAAGAGGGGAGACTAATGAAGTCACATGCAAAACCACTTGGATTGTGCTTTCTCAGAGAACACATCAAGGTCAGCACAAAGTGTAAAGGTAAAAACTTATAAAACTGAATCCAACTGGAAATCCACACTCTGTGTGAGCTGACAAACACATCTTTGACTTATTGAGAATCATGGACGCACCCAGGCCCATTAGCTTCATCTTGCTGCCTTGCACCTTGGCAAAAGGTATTCACTCTTTCTTCCTTGCCTTGAGTCAGAATGAAAGCAGAGGGAGCTGGGCATGTAAACAAGGCTGGAAGATGACCGTAGAGAGTGCAGTGTCCCTGCAACCATGCTGCTGGGCACAGCCAGTCGCCCAGGCCTCTCCCAGGGTGGCCCTGATGAGACCGCAGTGCTGTCAGTTGCACATTCAATGAGAGAGGGGCAACTCCCATCCTTAACATCCAGCTGCAACATGGGATCAAAATATTTTTTCCCTTACAGACCACCACTGTCCTCCCCTAGTACAGCCTCTTCTGAGCAGTGGCAGACACTGTGAAAGTCCTTCAAATTCCTGATGCTGAAGATGGACAAAACTGAAAAAAAAATTACTCAAGGTTTGATTTCAGGGAGATGACAGTGCTGGCAATTCCTAGGCTCTTCTGCATGGTCTCTTTAAGTGTTTTGCAATGCTTCATTGTCTTTCACAATGTTTCTGAAGAATATCAAATTCATTAGATTTGTTTTCAGTCTTCCAAAAAGCTCTCCTGATATTGTGTCTCTCCATCCTGAAGCCATCCATACACTTACTACCTAAGTAGGTCATTAGCTGAGAATGTTTTAGTGCATTAGAAGGAAACAGTCACCAGAGAGTGTAATATAATTTCTGTACAGGGTAGTTCTGTCTACTGTCACTGGAGTGCTTAACTGGGAATGTATTTGTGACAGCAACAGCCCCAGGAGCTCAAGTAGGAGGCATTCTGAAGCAGAGAGGATACAGATAAAGATTCATACTTCAGCTAAAATGATCGGTGAGTCTGCCAAAAGGGGTGGTCCTGCCTCTTTTGTCCTTGGCCATGTTCTCACTTCGCTTAGTGAGACAGCAGCCAGCAGGTGAGCGTGTTCAGACTGCTGAACCAGCAGAAAACTATTTCTGCAACTAAAAATGAAAGGCTTTCCACCTGATCGGCCAAATGAATCCAGTCACTTCATAGCTCTGTGGTTGCAAGATCCAACCCTGGTGAAAGGGAAAATGAGGGGCTGGGAATATTTGTTTTCAAGGCATCTCGCTTATAGGTAGATTACAGACTGGTTATAACATGAAACTACAGGAAGTAGCTTGCCCAGAATCACAGAAGAAACCTGTAGCACAGCAGGGAATTAAACCAGGTCTTTAAAGTCTAAGACGATGTCCAGACCAGAGCACTAGCCTCCTTCTCACCGTGACAGCCGAAAAGTGGCCCACCTCAATTCACCTAATCCATTTGTCCTGCTCACTCTGTGCAGAGTTTGAGGGACATGCTCCATCGTGGCCCAGCTGCATTAGCTTGGGACTAGACTTGCTTAATTTGCCCATGCTGTCCAAGTGCTCCAACAGGGCTAATGCCTGTGGGGGTGTGGATCTGGAGGCTGGTGGCTCTGGGGCTAGCAGGTCACAGCTGAGTGAGGAGGGACAAGAGGATAACAATGTTTTCTAAAAGTCACATTTTTATGGATGTCCTTGTCTTTCTCTGTATCTGGATTTCTCTGATATTCCTGAATATCCAGAGGGCCCAAAGGAAGCTGTCTCCAGAACCAGCACCTCTCCCCTTAACTGTGGACACTGGACTTCCAAATTCATTGTGAAACACTCTTGAAGGTACTGATGCTTTTTATAGTTTTATGAATAGTTTAGGTGTAGACTCCTAATGTATCCTTGGGCAGAAGATAAAAGCATCTTTCTGGTCCTTCCTGGCTTCAGTCTGGACTGTGAGCTTTCTAGGCAAAACTTCAAGCCCTATGTTTCCCTGTTGGACTTTAGAAAGGATTAGCAGTGAATGGAAAGGGTGTGTAGCAACAGTTGTAAATGGTGCAAATCACTGAACAGTTACCCAGTCAAAAAAAAAAAAAAAAAAAGCCTGAGGAATCCTGTTACTACAGTAGGAGCTACAGGGAGGGAGGAAAGGAAACAGGAAGAATAAGCAAAACTCATCAAAAAAGAGGCACAAAGCAAAGCTTATTTCCTTGAGGAGTGAATCCTGTAGCCCTTATTTTGGCAATATTGCCATTGGCTGGTTATGTCTTGGCACAAAAAGGCCCTGGAAGGTTTCCTTAGACAGAAGCCTGGCCTGGCCAATGCAGGAGCAGCGAAGTGTGTGAGACTGTAGCACACTGGAGGTGTTACTGCTTCAGGCCAGTCCTTGCTGTTGGGGATAGGAATGAATGATATTGCTTTTAGGGAAAAGGGCAAAGAAAAACTTTGTTACCTGTGGTGTTAAGATTCTGAAGGTTACACTGAGATAATAGCTCCTCTTCCCCATTCTGCTTGTTTCGGGAGGGGGTTGCAAGAGTCAGTATCATTAGAGCTGCCATGCACTGCAAAACAACCAAGTGAATAGATTAAAGTTTTAATCCATTTGACTAAATAAGTAAGCAGCTGCACAGAACTGCAGCTAGGTGACATTCTATGTACTCTTTGGTACAGTAGTGTTTCAACACACTGGCTTTCTGGCCTTTTTTTATTTTTTTTCTTGGACAATGCGGAGGCACAGAAGGAAGATATTAGTAATGTTACTGGCATTCCTTAATGTGGTCTACACACTGCATCTGCCAAACAAGACCCACAGGACCCTTCCCTTTCTCCATGTGCTGCTAGAGGATGGGCCAGGAAGGATTCATGCTCAGGATTCATGGCATGTTCTCATCTCTGGCTCTCCTAGGAAACCCTCCATGCAGCAATGTTGGTAAAAAGGAGAATCACTAAGCCTGGGAGGTGTGTGAGACAAGATGCATCACTGAGCCTCCCTATTTTCCTGTGTGTACAGAAAGAAACATAGACTCTGCATTTCCTTTGGGTACTAGATGGTATCCAATTCAGGGATTGAAGTTCTTGTTTTTTGTGCCCTCTCCACCTTACTTGGCCAATTAAGGCAAGAAACCAGACTTCCATCTGCTGTGAAAATAATTTTTCAAATTACTCTCCCCTACAGAAAACAGCCATTGCTCACGGCACATGGCAGCAACTAGATGCCTGATCATATTTGCGTGCATTTTCAGGAGGGTCAGTGTATTTCAGAATCCCTGGCTACATCTTTGTTTCCAACAATGACAAAGGAGGAGGCCTGCACCCAATTCCAGAGAGTCCTGCTTACAGACATTTTGGAGCAACATCTGTGAGTTCAGCAACACAGCATTACCAGTGGATTCCTAAGAGCAAAGTGCAGAAGCCAGGACGTGTGGAAACTGTGATCAGTGAAACTCTTAACAGCTTTACGAATGACATGTTTTCACCAGTTCCCTGAAAAGCCCTAAAGCTGAGATATGCCTTTCCATCTTTCTAGTGTTCATCATATATTACCAAAGTGCTGCAACTGCTCAGAAAAAGGTCACACATATAGAGAGTTACATAAATATAGTTACTTATGGTTTGATGTTACATATACAAATATATGTAACATGTTTGGTGTTACATATACACATATATGTAACATGTGCAGGCATGATCTTCATTCATTCCTCTGCTTCATACTTTAAAATCCCTGAAACAGATGTTCAGGAATCCTTACCTCCTATCCCATACAGTCACAGGCTAGCTTATGTTGTTTCTATCAATTATCCCAAATCTTTGAGCAAGGTAACACAACCTCATCTTCCCCTTGTCTGTGCAAGGTCTTTCTCAACTTCCCAGGATCAGAGAATTCAAAACTGGTCTCCAATTTATGGGTACCAGAGACTTGATTTGCAGAACTACTGAGAACCCCAACTCCGGCTGCAATCAGTGGGATCTGTAGGAGCTTAGTGCTTCCCAGGCAGCTCACGATACTCAACACACCTCAAATGAGATACCCCAGATCAATGGCTGCGGTTTAAAAGTTTGGCTTAACTGCCTCATTTTGCAAGCACAATGCTCCGTGAAACAGTGAGCAAACATTACCATCTAATGGCTGCACGTGTTAATTACAACTATAATTTCTACTTTAACGATGAAGGCTGTTTCTTGTGTAAGTACTGATACACTGAAAAAGCTGTATGATTGGAAAACAAATAAACATGGAAAGATAATAAAAGTGAGATTTATGATTTTGCAGTATCCATCAATCACATCTGGTGAGGCAATGTAAATGGAAGAAATCCCGCTAAATATTTCCAGGTAACATGACACGGTTGTCGCACTGATGGTTATATAAACTATAGGTACATGAATAATAACAGCCATAAATAATAATGCAATGCATTAGTAACAGTGAAAGCCTTTTAAGATTTTAATAGTGAAACATGATTTCAACCTCTTTTATTTCCTGACAACAGGATGAAATTTCTCCCATCCCTTTCCTGGGCAATGCTGAGGGCTGCGAAACAGCCCTTACATTAGAGCCACTGAGATGTGGAAAGGAGACACAGCCTCTTTGTAAATGTCTCATACCTTTATGTCGTCACGTGTCTCATTGTCTCTCTCAGTGGCCGGGACGTATGGAAATACATACACACTATGGCTAGGAAAAACACCAGCAATTGTGCTAAATGGATTTCAAGCAGTGAAAGGTGCCTTGATGAGGCACGCAGAAAAATTTTGTGAGAGACCTATGGCATCCTTTTTTAGGATGTGTACTGAAATATTTTTAGCAGAACAAGCTGTTCAGAGAATGGGGTTTGGTACAATGAGTGCATCTACTCTAATGTCTCTTTTCCAGATGAGCTGCTCTTAGCAGCAAGATGATTGCTGTGGAGCCACTGCTGCATGACCTCCTCAAACGCTAGGCCCAAAATATACATTCAGCACACAAAATAAGTGTGTTTCCTATTTATGCACTTGTATAGCCTGGGCAATTCTTAGTTACTGAGCATGTTACCAAGCTATCTCAAGAAGCCTTTGCGGTTAAAGGTGTAAAATTGTAAAAAATGTTATCCAGCAGGACCCAGCATGGTTTTAGGTAAAGGAGCATAAAAGGAAAGACAGGCATGGAACTTATTTCCCACAAAAAGGATCAAGTAGATGTGAAAAACTAGCGTAAACACCTTTTATGATTTCCCATATAAATACTGCCAGGGATTCTTTCAAACTCACAGTGGAAAACCTTGGAACCACTAAGATTTCACGAGTCCTGCTTATGGAGAAACCAGTTCCATACTTCTCCCCAGTCCCTCTCCACTTTGTTGAAGGCATCGTCTTTGCCAATGGGCACACCTGGAAGCAGCACAGACAGTTCAGCCTGATGACTCTGAGGAACCTGGGACTAGGAAAGAAAAGCCTGGATCCAGGAGGAAGCTCGCTGCTTGACTGAGGTCTTTACCAGAGAAAGAGGTGAAATATATATCTGTATGTGGTCATGACATGGGCTCATTCACCTTATTTCCAATGCTGCTTTTTCTACTGGAAATTGCAATTTCTGCAGCAGGTTTGATGGGAAGTTTACACAGCTGATGCTTTCACAATTCATTTTGTGCTTGGCTGGAACATCACACCTGACATTGCTTTCATGCTAAACTTTTATGGGAGAAAGTGACAGATGAGAGACTCATAAATTGTGCTGATTATGTACTTTTCTGTAGGATGGAATCTTTCCCTCGCTCATTATAAAGGTGCCTGAAGAATGATCTCCCAGTTAAACTCCTACATCTTGATTCTTGCAGGCTCAGCTATTTGTGTAATCCCAAGCAAATCAAGAGCAGGCTGGATGGGAGCTCAGTGTAACTAAGGGTCATAAAAGCAGTTAATGATGCAACTTTCTCTGTTTGTAGGCATGGATCTCTCTGTCCCACTCCCTTCTTCTATCAACAATGTGATTGCTGATATGCTTTTTGGACATTGCTTCTCTAAAGAGGCTTCTCAGAAGCTCCTGGCCTCGGGTGAGCAAGGACTGACCTGTGCCCTGCAACTGTACCAAAGCCTGACAGCATCCCTCAGTGAGCTGTGGCATGAAACGGTTGTTCTTTGCCAGTGCACAGAGAGGAAGAGGAGCTTTTAAATAAACACTGAATTCTGCTAAAACCAGCACTCACTTCTGTCCCCTTCTTTCTCAGTAATGATGCCTCTGCAACCATTCCTGGCTTGTTTTGTCCCATTGAATCTCCTGTAATAACTCTCTTCAGAGAGACTGACCTGACTTTGTATTGGTATTATTCAGCATCAAGTTTGCCCTGGGGCCAGAATCGGATTTTTCCTCTTATGAAGGGTTCTGTAATAGCCCTGATTTCCTGTCTAACATTGGGCTGCAAAAACCATCCAGAAAAAACAGGACAAGCTAACGTGGTTCTAGCTTTGAGTACTACAGCCAAGCATTGACTTAACATTTAGGAGGGAACAGGTCATTTGGGAAAGACGTCACTTAGAAAACATAAGAAAAACTGTACTCAAGGGCACTTAAATCCCCCAAATCTGAAAGTCACTAGTGGAGAGCAGGCAATCTGGAAAGTAACTGTATGGTAATAGTCTTCACCTCTTATCTCCCAGAAAATTAAAAAAAAAAATTAGTTGGTCATTCATTTACTGTATTCAAACAAGTAACACATCTGGATCATAGCCATGGTTAGGCACTGTTCAGCTGTGAACTATGAAGCCAAGATGTCACAGCCTTCCTTCCTGTATTTCCACATGCAGCTCTACAACACTTTCCCATCACTGTTGAGGCACTTAAGCAACTGTGTTAATGAGATTGCTGATGGCACTAACAGACTTGCAGGATCTGTGAACACTTATTAAGGATGAGACCAGGAACTGCCAGAAGAGCTAGATGCCTGGCAGAGCTACAGAACTTCATTGATGCATACCTAGCTCAGATGTTAAAGGTAACAAGTAATTGTTTCTTGTGCAGCTGCAACACAATCAAAATGCTTGTACTTCAGATATTTCTAGCTGCACTTCTACTTCCTCCTCCTCCTTTTCCTCCTGAGAGACTATTGAGCTATTTCTTTCTTTGAATTCAACTTCAAAAGCAAAGTACTTTGTGAAGGTACTGGGGATTTTCCTTGGCAGTCACCAGCCACAGAGAAATATTGTTCCACCCTAGACTGCAAGAAAGCTTATTGTATGCTGTCTTCCTCAGTTAGCAAGATTATTTTTTAAGCAGAACTACATGACCGCTATCTTACCAGCTTCATCAACTCAGTATGGACTCTGTAAAGGAAAAAAGCTCTGTTGCTGGAAATTTGCTGTGCTATTAAAATAGTCTTAAATCTCATTGTCTGTCTCTCATCTGCAGGAAAAGGATAATTCACTCTCTACAATGAGTGAGATCAACATGGTGTAAGTCATCACAGATCTCTTCATAGCAGGCTCAGACGCCACCACTATCACTTTATGCTGGGCTCCCCATGATGGCATATCTGAAGTATGAGGTGAGAAATGCGTGTATCTGCACTTACACGTGTTGCTGTTGTTGCTCATGGCAGAATAACAGGCAAAATGCTATTGACTCAGCTGCAAACACACAAATACAATTCTAGATGAGACTATGTGTTATAGCAGCACAAGTGCAGTATGCTGTATATGCAAACGCACCCAGGATACTACGCTGCAAGGCCTCCCTTTGCTAAGGTGTGTTAATGCCACTGAGCTTTGGGGACAATCTTTAGACAAAGCAAAGCCAGGCAGTAGACCTCTCTCACTGACTGGAACACCCCATGTTGTGTTTATATGTTGTTCCAGGCTGCAAAACTACCCAAAGGTGAGTTTGAACAACTTGTGAGGAGCTCTTCACTGTGAATAGGATGCTGGACTTTATCTACATCTTATAATACAAATAAACCTGTACTCAGGTTTCCCTCTCCTTCTGCACAAATGTTACTTTTACCATTTGCCTATACAGGATTTCAAGATCAGTGTAAAGGTACCAGTATAATG
>WHYT01016506.1:330705-370360 GCA_009806455.1 Tetrax tetrax | reverse complement strand
GGAAAAATAGTGTCTATGTATGCAATTTATTGTATCATTGGAATGCCTTAAATCATATCCAGCCTTGTGTAGGTGGTCTTCCCAAAGGATAAGACCGAAGTGGCTTTGGGGGAAGACATCTTTCAGAAAATCAAGACCAAAGTCAGGGGTCTTGGGTCAGTGTGAACCCTTCAGTTTAGTGCTGTTTATTCTCCCCCTTTTGCCCCCCGAAAGGCTTTCATCACTGTAATTACTGCATCTTCTGGTGCTCTAAAATAAATCTTTATGAGTACCTAATAATTTCTAAATAAGCTATTCTGTAGGAGACAGCACAGTGTGACCCTGTTTCTCACCCTGAAATAATTAGTTGACACTTGCACTGGGCAATTTCAAGAGAGCAATTGATATCTTGGCAATTTTAAGTCACTGGTTTTTGACTCTGTGAAAAAGATCCCTATGTGTTTCTTTTGTCTTAATTTTCTCCAACATATTTTCTGTCCTGTATGATGAAGAGTAGTGGGAGAGTCTTTGACAGTTTAACCCTGATCTTTTCCTGGACAAGGATGGAAACTTTGTGAACAGAGAAGCCTTTATGCTGTTTTCTGCAGGTAAGAGCAAGCCTCACTATTCCATACAGCTGTTTTGCAGTAACTGTTTCACAGGCCAAGACTTTCTTAACATCTGATCTCCTGACACAAGTATCTTTCCATAATAAGGTCTAGGTAGCAAAAAAAAAAATCAGAGGTGGTGATTTTGGAGACCTGCTGCAACTTCACTTTCTTGAGGAAAAGAAGCCAGGACTAGCTGGTGTCTGAAATTCTCAATGAAATGAACTGTGTTTGTGGTAATAAGGTAGATTGTCCTGTGGGAAAACAAGGGCTGATTAAAGCTCCTTCAGAAGGCAGAGGATGCAAACCTGTTTGCTAATTAAGAACTGGCTTCTGGAAGGTATTAGAACTGTTACAGCGATATCAGCAGAGATCAAGGGGCCAGCAAAGGAAGCAGCACATTAGGTTTATCTGTGAACAGCCTCCATAGCAATTTGTATAATACATTCTTTCTGAAATATTTTTGTAAACTGCTGGTCTTCAGAGCACAAAAAAAAAAACATTTATGTTTAACTGCAACCAACTAGGAAACTCTTCATGAGTTTTAAAACTATTTCGGCTAGTCTTTATTTCTAAATAATTTTCTGTGTCTTCTAACATTATGAACACAGGCTTGAGCCCATAAAAAAAACAGGACAGGGAGTTCCAGTGGTTATGATATTTAGCCAGGGACTTGGCAGTCCCTTTTTCCTGTTCTGCCATACTTCCATGATTTTAGGGATGTTGCCAAGACACCCGCTGCCTTTGCTTCCAAACAGTAAATAACAGGAATACCAGCATCGCATTACTATGCTTTGCAAGGATAAATACACTCAGACGCTATAGTAACAGAGGACATGTAGTACCTTGCACATGTCGAATACCCTTTTTTTTTTAAGATTTCCGACCCCCAGGCTACGGATTTTCTCTGACTCTCTCCACATCACAAGCTGGTGGAGAAACAGAAACTGCATCAATCTCCATCAAACTGTATCTACCAGAGACAAATGAACACTACGAATAAAATGTCACGGTACTTGAGGCCGGTGGCCGTGTCTTTCTGCGGCGGCGGCCGCCCGTTGTGCGAGGGGGCCGCTGGGCGCCGGCCTGTCCCTCACCGCCGCTCCCCGCCCCGGGCCGCACCCCGCCGGGCGGATTGGCCCGCTCGCCACACTCAAGATGGCGGCTGCCCCGGCGGAATCCGCACTCAAGATGGCGGCCGGGAACGTTCTTTTTCCCTTTCCCCGCCATTCCTCCCGTCGTGCGCCCTGCTTATGGCGCCGGGGGGAAGCTTCTCGCCGCCGGAAGCGGCGGAAGGCATTGTAGCGAGGACTCGGCGGAGCGGAAGTCGCTGAGGTGGACGGAGGTGGCGGCCGCGAGCGACGATGAACAACAAATTCGACGCGTGAGTCGGCGGCGCGGCCCTCGCCCCCCCTGCCCCCGCCCCGCCGCTATGGGAGGCTGCGCGGCCCCGCTCCCTGCCGGGGGCTGCCCTCCGCCGCCGCCTGGGCGTCGGTCAGGCGAGACGCGATGAGTCACGGGGCCGCGCACTGCCCCGTTCCTCCCCCCTGAGCCCGGCCCTGCCCTGCCCGGGTGCTGCTGCCGGGCCCGGAGGGGATGCGGGCCCGAGGGGTGGGGGTGGTGGTCCGGCGGCACAAGCCTCTGCTCCTGGCCGGGCAGCCCTCGCCCTGCACCGCCCTGAGGTGGGGCGGGCCGGTCAGGGACTCACTTTGCCTTCCTTTTCGCTCTTCTTTTCCGGCCCCTCGCAGGGAATGGGGAGGGCGGAGAGACCTGTGGGGTACCGGGCGCTGGCGCGGTGTCTGCTTGCCTGAGGGGCTGCCTCGGCTGTGCTCAGGGGCGTGGGGAGCCGGGTGGGAGAGAGTCAGCAGAGTTACACTGACAGGTCTTCGTGTTCGCCTCCGGAGTAGCTAGGGACCCTAACAAGTACCTGGGGTTTTCTGGGGCAGATCAGTTTCTAGGGCAAACTTCTTCATTTTGTTATAAAAAAAGGCGTTTTGTTGCTCACTTCTGCTTAAAAGTGTGTGCCTACGATGCCTGTGATGGGCTCTGGGCATGCAAAGCAGTAGTAGTTTTCACTGTGTGGGTTGTTAAGTGTAGGTTCCAAATGCTGATCGCCCCTCTGCTTAGAAGCAGAGGCTACTGGCGCTTGATATGAAAATTCTCAGCTGCGAGATATAAGACTCACTTCATTTGTTCTTTTTCTTTATCAGATTGAAAGATGATGATAGTGGAGACCATGACCAGAATGAGGAGAATAACACACAGAAAGACGGTGAGAAGGAAAAGAATGATCGAGAGAAACCACAGAGTACCACCAAGAGGAAGGTACGGTGCTGGCATCTGGATTCCATCGCTAGGGCATGAGGGCTGGAGAGTCAGTCCTCAGTTTGGGGGTACAGAAAATAAGTCTTGGTGGACTGTGGTCGCTTAATGTGCTGTTATCATTGTAATGAAGGCAGAGGGGGTATGTTAGCATTTGGATAATTTGAGGTAGATTTTGGAGGTATACAACCTGAGCGTGAGTACTCCCTTCACAAACGCACCTAGCGTTCTGACAGCCTTTTCAATAGAAATGAGAAAAAAAGTTTTACTATCCCCAGCAGGTTTTTTTTTTTTTTTTTGAAGAGGATGTGGAGGAAGGACTGATTGACGGGGGAGTAGCAGCTGGCAGTTGGTTTTCCAGGCTGTGTTTGTGTCACTGTTGAAGTAAATCTTAAGACGGATCTCTGTATGTGTAGTGTAACCTAGTTAAGAAGGCATATATCCATCTTGGTTTGGTTTTGTTTTCATCTTGTGCTTAGAAAAACTGTTCTGTCCAAAGTGATGCAACCCTTATGAAATTGCTACAGGCAAGAGGAGAGTAGAGATTTAAGCCCTAGTAACTCCATATAAAGTGATATGACATAAGGGCTTTTTTGTTTATTTTTTTTCTGTCAGTTTTGACTCTTGGGTGATGAGCTCTTGTTAACCTCTTTTATACTCATTAGGGGTCTTTTTTTAATCAGAAATGGGTGTTTTGGAAATTGAAGTGATCACTGCCCACTGCTAGCCATGCGTTCTGCCATAGCCGACATAGCGAGCTCTCAGACAGACTAATCCTCCCGGAGCGTTAGGGTGTTGGTTGCTTAAGGAAGTTGGTGTCACCAAAGAGTTCTAATTGCTTTTGAGTCATGGTTTAGTATAAATGGTTTTTGTTCTTCCCAGAGGAGGCTTTTTGTTTTGGTTTTTTTTTTCTTAATTTGGAAAAGCTGCAACTCTTGCATTGTCCTTTTTAGTTTATCTATCTTTTTTTCCTTTGAGATAGGAACAATTAAGGACTAAAGGAAAATTTAGTAATAGTGCCCCTAATAGTTATGAGAATTGCTTTTTTATGGTCCTGTGAGATTATTATTTCCTTAGCCATCCCTGCACTGCAAATTTCTAATATTCTTTGAAATAGTCAGCAGCTGTTAGCCTAATGCTCCATTTCAGACAATTAACAGAGATAGTATTTTTCAGAAAAAAAAAAGGGGAATCAGTTGTTTGTATTATAGTCTGTGAGGGCAGGAACATGTGGACTTCTTATGCTGTGAATGTATTTTTTCCTCATTCCCCCATTAGAGGAGCGTATAAGGGGTGAGCAAGCTTTTCTGTTCTGCAGGCTGTTGTGCCAGGGCCAGCTGAGCACCCCTTGCAGTATAATTACACCTTCTGGTACTCCAGACGAACACCCGGGAGGCCTACCAGCTCACAGAGTTACGAACAGAACATCAAACAGATTGGCACCTTTGCCTCCGTGAGTATATCCCTGTTGTCCTTGTCTCACTTGAGCGTGGTGTGGTCGTCGTGGCTGGCTTACTCCCTGCGTGCTAGGCCTGTGCACGTGCAGGCTGCGCCGCTGTTGTCAGGAACAGAGGCAAGTGAGTGATTTGCAACGATTTACATACGAGCTCTTGAATTAACTACAGCAGATGACATGTCTTAAGCAATTTTCCTGTGCCCTTGTGCTAGACATCAGTGCCTGCAGCGATGCTGGTAGCTGGAATCCTAGAAAATGAAAATAACTCACATGTAGCTTAAATCTGCTAGCTGAAGCAGAACTTGACAGGTAAGCAAGAGAAGAAAGGAACAGCTTTTCTGGATTAAATGTAGATGTAAAGCAAGACTGTACAGTCCCCCTGCCAGACGTCCCCCATGCCCGTATTTCCACCACAAAGACTGTGTTTGGAACAGGCATCTGGGATGCTGTATGTACAAGCAACTAGTGGCCCATTGCCTGTCTGGCAGTGCTGACTGACGTGCAGTTTGGTGTTGCAATGAAGTTAATTAAAAGGCAGACCGCTCTCCCTCTCCCCTCTGTGGCTGTGTATTCCTGGAATAGATCGAGTGTATCCTGGAAAGGCAGTGTTGTGTTGTTGCATGGTACTGGCAGTGTAAAACTGTCACGAAGATCCCAAGACACATAGCAAAACGTGCCTCTGTTCTAGAGGCACCACATACTTCCAAACCTTGAGAATGATATTGTATGATGGCTGGTTTCTTTTTAATTTTTTTTTTTTTTAATTTAGTATTTTGTCCAGATTTTGCAGAGTCCCTTGCAAATGTCAGTTTTGCCCTCCAGCAAATCTCTCTCTTCTGTAATGTCAGAATTTGTAACAACATCTCTGTATCCCTTCTGGAGGCTGCACAAATATGCCTGTCCAAGTAGCTGGGTTGTGTTATTGCATCCACACAGGATAAGAGTGGGAAGAACAGCTTTAAGCCTATCGGCATGGGTAGTTGCTGCTCCTGTTCCCGTGTGAGCAAGTCCTTTTAGCTTGGTGAATGAAAAACATGACTGCTGCGTGATGATCTGGCAATAACTTTTCAGTCTGTTAAATCATTCTAGACTTAACATTGATTTTTTAGGTCTTTAGAGGAAAAACACACATTCTGTTGTCTGCTCTTTGCTGCAAAGCGTTTGTGGATGCTGTTGTAGGTTGTAAGTGCTAGAGTTCAGTTAGGATGGAGAGACTGGCCAGCAGATCTGATGATGTGTTTGGTTCCAAATTCTGTTTAAAGAGGAAGAACAAGCTTCAGAAAGAATTGTCTGTTAGCAATTAAAAGCTCTAAAAGCTTTTAATGGCTAACCACTAGAGGGCATATTCACTCGATGTAAGAATTTAATTTCCATGCTGTATTTGGATGTGTCTGACAAAAATAGATTGCTTCTGACCCCACCTCAGTCTTAGTTCCTAATGTTATTGGCTATAAAAGCAAATTTCTGCTTAGATGGCAGAGGTCAGAGACTGGAGCAGAATTCCAAGTGCTGACCGAGCCGTTAAGGTCTCTGATAGCACTTGGGATGGTGTCTATCCCCTTTAGCTTCACTGCTGATCTGCTTAATAGCTATTGTCTTACTGAGTAGAGTCCTCTTAAAATGTAGTAATTAGTATAATCTCTTCCAGTGTCTTGTTTTGTTTAAGAGTTCCGGCCTCTCTAAAATCCTTTCTCATCCAGAGAATCTCAAAGGATAAATATGCTATTTTTAAGAATTAGAAAAGGTAATTCCTTTGCCTTCTGTCCAGACTATCTGAAGTAGACACAGGGGTGCCAGAATGGAAGCTGGTCAAGGTGTACCATGGCAGATTGTAAAATGAAATAAGGTCATCTAGTCCAACCCCCCTGATCTAGTCAGGGAGGTCCCTGCTTCTTGCAGGGGGGTTGGACTAGATGACCTTTGAAGGTCCCTTCCAACTCTAACCATTCTATGATTCTATGATTCTATATTTAAGTAAAAGCTCTGAATGGTGCCTTAAGATCTTAAACCAGCATTAGAATGTGTCTTTTGTCTTAAAACTTGAATCTAGTAAAATTAAATACAAAAGATGCCTCATTTGGAGGCTCCTACAGTCTCCACAATTGCAGAGAGCAGCGGTTAATGCAATGTGTATTGTGTAGAGAGGCTTGGCTGTAGCTGATGCACTTGCTAAGTGAAAGTTTGCACACTAGATATGTTTGGAAGTGTTCTCCAGAGCAGCAGTTATCTTAGCACAGATTTCTCCAGACAAACACCCAAGTGACTTTGAAGGCATTTGTTGAATATTCAAAGTGATCATGTGGCAGTGGAGCCAGTCTGAAACAGGCGCCCGAGCTCTGAGCCTGCTGCTGCCTTCTGGGCATCCTAATCAACACCCCTGTGAAAAAGAACGTAGAGCAGAAGAGGGGAAGGTACTTCTGGCCAGCTGGTGTAGAAAGGGAGGCCTATTTCTGTGGGAATCTTGGCTGTGAACGGTTTGAGCAGCCTCAATGTGTGGTTCGTGTAATTGCAGGTGGAGCAGTTCTGGCGGTTTTACAGTCACATGGTGCGTCCTGGGGACCTGACAGGCCATAGTGACTTCCATCTTTTCAAAGAGGGAATCAAACCCATGTGGGAGGTGAGTTGGAGCTCTCATTTCTGCCTTGGTATTTTCCCACAGTATTTTGGAGGGAACCTTCTACAGTGAAGTGACTCTTGTCATTAAATTGGACTCTAGGCTTCTCTAGGGTGCAGTCCTTTCTTCTGGGTTTCTTGTAAACTTGTCCTCAGAACTCTGTCCCGTGTAACCTAGCAGTCCTGTGACCTGCTGGCAGAGGAGAAGGAAGATGCAGGGAGCTGCTAGCTGCACTCCCACCAAGGTTGCAGAACCTGTCTTTGCCTGTGGGTCCAGAGGACCTCTAGGCAAGGTTGCCTGTAGCCCAACGAAGCGGGGACCCCAGCTGAGCTCTGTTCCTCCTTGTATAGATACTTGCCCCTTATTATAGCTTTGTCCAGTGGCAGCAGTGTGGGAGTTTCCTCTAGAAGGACTGGACCTCTGTAAGTGGAATTCAATAATTATCTTTAACCAACCTTCCTTTTTCAGACAAGGAAGGAAGAGGTGCATATAGTTAAAAGCCTACAGCTGTACACAGAGATGGAAAGAAGACTTAGCCGTTCATATTTTTTTTTTTTTTTTTGTTCTAGGGCATTTAGTTTGCTTCTGTTCATTCCTATCCAAATCTGCTAAAAGAGAAAAAAAATCTTTGCCAAGCAAATCATTCTTCCAGTTCTTGGCCTGCTTCCAGCAGTGACCAATACATCCTTCACAATATGAGGATTTTATGTGTTGCTCTAAAGTACCTAATTATGCTGCTTGGTCCTGAGAAATTTATATGTGACCCTAGTTGGCAATTATTTTAAGCAAGGTGTTTTATAGCCAGTTAGTGCAAATACAGTTTATATAAAACATTTAACCCTCTTTGGACTCCTGGTAAGCTAGCTGCTCTGGTAATGTGTCAACCAGAGTCCACAGGCTAATGATGCCAGAATTTCTATAAAGTATTTCGCTGTAGCTATTTTAAGATGAGGATGGAGAGATTCTTTGTTTTTTTTACTTCTGGCCCTACTCCCTTCGTGTATTTATAGAAGAGGACCTGGGGTCTTGCTGCTGGCCTTCCCTTTGCTGCTTACTTTGTAGGGCTTTGTTTATGCTCCTTTTGCTTCCAAACTAATCCTTACTGTCAATCTGGTAGACACATATATGCGTATATGTAGCTCTAAGCTTTTTGTGGATGCATCTGTGCCTTTTCTGGGTAAAGTCAGAAGCGCTAAGCATAATGTTCCCTGGTGATTTACTGGACTGCAGATCATTATTATTCTGGTAAAGGGAAATCAAATGCTTGACTGAACCGAAGCTTGTTTAACCTGAAAGAAAACTGACAATAACCATAAAACACACAATACAGCATCTGCCTCCCAATCACTGTTCTCTTTCTAGCCTTGAACCTGCTTAAATCACCTCTGAAATGTGTTCAGCAATACCATTTTGTTTTCTGACTGCTTTTAGCCATTGTGGAAAGTTTAAGGAGGTAAACCCAACTCCCTGTTTAAAGGCTGAAGCATAGATGGCTTAATTCTTAGAGTGTGATGTTCACAACTTTGAAAACAAGGATACTTTTTTAGAAATTAGTTAGCATCTCGTGGAAGTATGTCACATTCCTAGAACTTGTGTTGATTTGGATCCTTCACCTTACATGTGGCTACTGTCGTGCTTTGAGGTTTGTCTGGAGCTGATGCCTTCCCCTTTCAGTACAGGCTTTAGCATGTACCTGAAAACTGGGAGACTTGTGAACACTGTTGTTACGCTGGCACTTCCATGTTTGCTCAGGATTGCTTTGTTAGTGCTTTGCTGTCTCTGAGAGCACACAAATGTTTAGTTTTATCCAGGACCTAGAGAAGCTTTAAGGCTAAAATAAAGTTAACTTTGTTCCACTAAGAAGGGTTGGGCTGCCTTGCCGACCATCTTTAAGATGGGTCCCAGCTTGGCAGAGGGGATTGCGGGTGATTTGGCCAGGGATGTCCTGTGCTGTGCAGTCCCCTCTGAGTTGTCCTTTGTTCTTCTCTGTTTCTGTCCTAGACACGTTTTCCCTTTCCCTTCCTAACTGCCACATCTTTGACTTGTTCCTACCTCTCTGTCTTCGAGTTTGGATGGAATTTGTTCCCTTCTCACCTTGTAAAATTTCCCAGCTACAGTGTTGTACAAGAGAATGCCACAGTGTTCTGCACAGAGGAGGAGCTGCTGTTGACATAGGTGTGCCTTCTGTGAAGCAGGGGAATCTGTAGCAGTTTTCAGCTCTTTTTCAGGTGCAACCTACAGAATCACAGTATTGAGGTGACCGACTGCTGCTTGGCATAAATTTTTTTCTTTTCTCTCTCCCCTCGTTTTTTGTTATTTCCCTGGGTCACTGCAGTCTGGAACAAACATCCAGCTGTATGATGTGTGACAATGTCAGTGTTCCCAGCGAAAGGACTGGTTCTTCCTGTGTTAACACCATTTGTGAGCCCATTCCTGGAAATGTGGAAGGAAAGTGTTTTTCAACTTTTTCCTTGCATTTAAATATCACTTGGCAAACTCTTTCCCTGCCTTCCATGTGGTGCAATGAGGAATTTTACATGTTTTACAAGCAGAAGTACAGGGGATTAGACAAAGGGGGAATCAGTCTTGGGTTTAGGAATAGTTTTAGGGTCTGTGCCTCTGATTCTGTATGCAGATTGGTAGGCTGGTGTTAGTCTTTTTAATGGGATCAAAACACTACAGCTCAGTTCTTCAGTGCATAGAGCTTTGTCTGGAGCGCTGAGAGTCATTGTTTCAAATACTTTGTATTCCAGGTAGGTGGTACACCTATGTCTCTGCTTGTGTGGGGGAGAAGCAAAATGCTTTTGCATGAAAATATCTCCATTCTGTCCCTTGCCCCACCCAATCAATATCTGCTCCTGTCTGTAGCTCTACTGTCTTGTGGGAAGCAGAAAAATAGATAGAAGAAAACAAATCAATTTCTTACCCCTCTTCCTAGGATGATGCCAACAAAAATGGCGGTAAATGGATTATCCGTCTGCGAAAAGGCTTAGCGTCACGATGCTGGGAGAATCTCATTCTGGCAATGCTGGGAGAACAGTTTATGGTGGGGGAAGAAATCTGTGGGGCAGTTGTCTCTGTCCGATTCCAGGTAAGTGCTTCTGAGAACTGGCACGTACTTCCATTTGGCCCAGCTACAAAAAGTACCATCTGCTTACCCCTCACGTGCTGTTCTGTAGGAGGATATTATCTCCATATGGAACAAGACAGCCAGCGACCAGGCCACGACAGCCCGGATACGCGATACGTTACGAAGAGTGCTCAACCTACCTCCCAACACCATCATGGAATATAAAACACACACCGATAGCATCAAGTACGTGTGGTGGCAGGGGGAGGGCCCGCTGCTGGTTGCATGCGTGCTTGAGCAATGCAGCGTCGATCGCAAGAATTGAGAGAAGTGCTCATGTGCTTTGGGGCTGTTCGCTGTGAACAGTAATACAAACAGCAGCAATTGTTGCCAGTGCGCTTTGAAAGCCAAATATCTGTGCCATTATCATGCTGTTGTTAGGGACATTTGATTCTAATAGTAAAACCATAATTTTTTTTTAAGTGTGTAGTCCAGGCTTTGTTAACAATCCACCCAGCCTGTCACTTGGGAGCTGGGCAGCCCAGTGTGGGGCTGGCACTTGATGTATTCAAAGACAAGATTGCAGTGGGGGGGACGGGATCATTTGAATAAATAGAGATTCTGGGGAATAAAGCTTGGAAGCTAACGGAGATTTATAGTGCCATTAGACTTATAAATGGTCTTGGGAAAGTGCTGTGTGAATTTACAGTGCTGTACAAATGATTTCTAATCATAATAAACGTCGTATATTAAGTCTTCCAGGCCCTGGTGACAGAGGCTCTTTAACAAGACTAGAAGATCACGGTACACAGAGAGGACAGCTGTATTTTTAAATAAACCTATTATAGCTTACCATACCAGGCCATTCAGGGTGACTTTTGCTTCCCACAAAGTGACGAAAAGTTGCATATATAGGTATTATTTAGAGGTGAATAATGTAATTTTTTTTTTCTTAAGCTTATTATAAACCAGTACACTGATTAGGTCATGTTGGTTTAATTACATCTTAAAAAGGTGTACCCGGAAAAAGAAGTGAAACAAATTAATAGGACATTGATAGAGCAGTGAGCTTTCTAATCTAGCCTGTAATCAGGGTGCATGTACTTTTCATGACGTCCTTTCTGCATAATCACACTGTCATCAGTGTGCTGTCAACAATTTGGCGAGATCAATCCTGTTCTTAGCAGACAGCTAGCTTCTAGTTGTGGCCAGTTTTGAATACGGGTCGCTAGCAACAGTGCAGAGGTCTTGTTTAAACTGCCTGTAGGCGTCTAGTGTTCCATACGGCCCTCCATCTTAGTGTGTGTGGGAAAGAGAAGGGAAGGAGAAATTACTATTACTAAGCTGAATCTTTTCCAGGCAGCTTTGGTTTCTGAAAGTTCCTGAAATCTTATATTTGTGATTCTGCGAGTAGCATTTCTCATGTGCTTTTTGCCAGGAGAGGGCACTATCGACTCTCTGTCCCCGTTAGGAGATGGCGAAGTGCTGTGCTCATGCGGACGTATAACAGGATATTTTACTCCGCGGCTTTGTGGTGAGAGGAGGGAGGTGTTGGACTTCTCTCAGTCTCTGTAGGGAAAGCTGTGTCCTGAGTCAACTGTCCAAAGCTGTGTTGGTGGTTCCTGTAGCAAGTTTAGAATGGAAATGATCTGGCCTTGCCCTGGTAAGCTATTGCCCCCAGCAGTTCCTGGGACAGAGAATGCTGCTGTAGCAGTCTATGTAACTGTTCTTGCTCTGGCAGGTGGCAGGCCTTGAGTGACGGTGTATCCAATGTTGTGTTCTTATTTCCCTACAACAATGTAACATGTCATGCTTGCTACCCTCTCTTCCTGCATAACATCAAAGTTTCATTTTGTGCTGCTGACATATGGTGCAAAATGAGCTTGTCCAAGAATAGCAGGTGTTTGAGGAGTCAAGTTTAGTAGGTCTGATTACAGTTGGGAGCAGTTCTTAAATAGGGGCAGACTGGCTTGTCTCCCACTTATTTTTTTTGTGGGTAGGAGGGATAGTCAGGAGTTGGTTTGATGGTGTCCTAGTGAGGCAGATCTAAGCAATTAACCTTCTGCCATGTTAGGGGATTGTGAGAGCTCTCTTTTTCCATTGCCTCACTTGAGCTGCAGCAGTCTGATTGCAGTGCTGTCCACATCTTCTAATAGCACTGGTGTAAATTCAGAGCAGGACTGCTTGTCAGTGGAGTTGCTGTGCAGTGATGCGTGACTGAGTTCTGGTGCCTTTCCTGCCTGGTACCAGCAGGCAGCAAGCAGCAGTAGCTGCGGAGAGGCAACAGTGCCTGCTTCGTTGACAGAGAAGAGCAGGACAGCTCTTCAGTCTGGCTGTGCTTGGCTATGCTTCATATCATTAAGGTTCTCTCACTAATGAAGAATCTCTTGTGTAACTGGTTCTGTCCTCTATAAAGTCTGGCTCTTTTTCCTCACCCATCTATCAGGCCCTGTTGAAATACTGTCCGTCATGAATAAACTCCACTTATGCTGCGCGTGTACCATGTGATTTATGGCTCGGGAGGGCTTTCTAGCCAGCACTCTATATTCACACTCTGGCTGTGTTTTATGAAAGGCTCTAATGGAAGAGCCGTGCTGTAGGCTTTGTCAGGGCTGCCTTTCTAGAGGGGCTCATGGCATTTTTCATTTGTATGGGCTGCATCTCTCCACTAGAGCTCTGCTCATGTGCAGGGTTTGATTGACATTGATTGTGCTTCGGGGAAGGGAGCACACTTAGCAAGAAAAGAACAGGCGTTGCTCAAAACCTTGACTTTTAGGTAGTGAATTGACCTGGATTAGCTTTTGACACACTGTAAATGAACGCTTCTGTAGAAATTGCTAGCATGCCCCTCACTGTGGAACCTGAGCCCTGTGCTTCAGGTTTTATATATTCCTTTTGTGATGATGCATTTCATATTAACTCATTTTTAGACACCATTTTTCATGAGTTGTCAGTGAGGCTGCAATCCCCTTTGTTTCAGAAAGTGGTGGTGCTGCCAAGCTGCATTTGAAAAGTATCTGTTGCTTCACAGCTATTCCAAGGAACTATTCTGCATTCCATCCTTTCTGCTCTCAGTGGTGGGGCTTGTGCATTTAGCTAGATAAGCACATCTTTCATTGCAATTTTCCTCTGTTTGTCCTTTCTCTTGCTTGTGATATTGACAGGCTGCCTAAACCCTAGTGAGTGGAAGGGTCAGCCTAGTCTCTATTAATTTCCCATCTTGCTAGAAGAGCTAGAGCAATCTCTTGGACTCTGCTTAATTCCAGGGGATTTATAGTTCCTTAGACGTTACAGTGCTGAGCACCTGAAAAGAAAATACGTGATATTTTGTGGGCTACCTTGTTTCAGAGGTTGGAGAAAAATTGCTTCTCTTTGTTCAGTCAGAGGTGTACTTGGATGGAGTGAACCACTTAATAGGTTCTACTCATCAGCATTGTTAACCTTGGAGGTGACATGGTCGAGCAGTGACAGTGGGTTATGGACAGTGGCACTGCCTGTGGTTTAGAATTAAGAAAAAAAAAACCCAAACCTTTTGCTGCCTTAGGAGTTGCTTTTTTTTGAAAGCAGAATATTACTGGTCACAGCCTGGTCATGTCTCAGTGAAGCTGCTGAAAATATTCAGGCATCTGTAGTGAATGAACTGCAGTTTGGAGAGGGATGGAGGGGAAGTGATCACTGTAAAGTTTGGTTTTTGAATATTGCAGCATGAAGTGCTTGGCTATCTTGCATACACCTTTGCCCTGCCTGGGGTTATCAGCCATTCTCTTCCACACTGATAACTGTGTGGTCAGTGACCATGTCCTGTGTCAAGTGCTCCCACCCACAGTACCATCCAGGAATCCCAGGCAAATTCAACAATATGGCAACATACGCCAGGAGAGACCAGACCTGTGGCTGTACAGCAGGCAGCCACTGAGCAGGCTGATCTTGGAAATATTTTGGTTGCTGTGTGACTTTATGGATCGTCCTGTCAGCTCTAAAGCAAGGCTGCTTTTTCTGGAAACAAAGCTTCAGTTATTTGTAAGTGCCTGCTGCAGTGAGAGCTGAGCAGGGTATAAAACTGTCTTTTCCTTTCAAAGTCACCACTGATAACTAATGGGAAGACTCAAGTAAATGAGAAGAATAGTTGATCTTAACAGGGTTCATTTGGTTTCACTGGGTTCATTTCACTGCAGGCAGTTGGAGGAAATGGCCTCGGACTGTATTTTAGCTAGGAAACAAGCAGATAACCCTATGGAGGGAATAAGGATGTGCACCATAAGAAGAGTGTAGGGGCAAGGTTCTCAGGACAAAAAAAAGTGAGGAATGACCAAAAAAATGTGAGAAATGAGAAAAAGAAATCCCTACGGAAGTGGCTAGTGTTTGGCAAGAAGATCAGTGTTTGTGAGACAGCAAGCTGGTGGTGCAGTGCTTCTCAGAAGTCATTACATCAGAGTTCAGCTAATTCAGTAACTCTTACATTTTTATAGCGCTGATTTCCCAGACCTTACAGGAACTCCTCAGTGCTACTGTCCTGGTTGTGTCATCTTTGTCTTTGACTGTATCTGAAATGGTGTGGGCAGTGTTAACCTTGTCTGGTTAGATGGGTTGTGAGTGGGACCCGTACACACTGATGCCTCTCAGGGGAAGGGAGGTTTCCTTGGGTCTTGCCAGCTCTGGAGGGCTGCGTTGTTTCACCCTTGTTCCTTCAAGTCTGAGAGCTAGAGGAGAGTGGTGATGTTCCAGATCTGATAGCTGTCCTCTTCTCCTGAGCCTCTGCAATACTGGTTTAATTCATTTATCACTCCATTCTCCAATTCCAGTAATACTTCCAGATGCTGTAAGTCTAATAGCACTTCCGAGGACCTGGGCTTTGAAATGATGGATTCATTGATTGATTCTCCGTCACCATAGTATGCATTATTCAGAAGTGTCCATGACTTTTATATAAGACTTCCTTATCTTGGTGGCCTGTCTCTTACCAAAGAAGTGACTATAACCTATGTATTTTGTGTTTCTCTTCACGGAGATCAATTTAGATGCATTCATTTCAAAGTCATGATGGCTTCCCCATTTGCCTTTGCTACAGATACTGACAGATATCTGAAAGAATTGTTTCAGGATAGAAGAGTACCCTAGATTTTTTTTAAGCTGTTAGTTTTCAGGCCTGTCACGAAGTTCTTGACTGGCTTTGAACAAATCCCAAACACTCTGATAGACAAGGAGCACCCAGGAAGAGGCTGTGCTGCTTTGGACACCGTACCTGCGGAGTGTAGGGAGTGGTCAGTGTGCTGGGAGGTTGCACGTAGGCTGTTGGAAGGAGCAGACCTTGGTGGCTCTTGTAGGGTTAGCATGCACTATGAGCTCTCCATCTCCTTTTTTTTTTTTTTTTTTTAGCTGGGGAAGGAGATGATAAGGAGGCAGGACTGCACAGGGAAGTACTGAAAGGGAACTGATGGAACTTAAAGGTTGAAGGTGGTTGGAGAAAACAGCTAGTGCTGCTTGCAAAATAGTGATTTGGAAAGTCCCTTGAAGCAGCTGTGGCTGCTCTTCCTCTTTTTGCTGGAGTCTCCCTTAGTGGCTTCTCTTTGCATTTCTTTCCCCAACTTACTTGATGGGTTGAAAAGGAGCCCTTCTTGGGTCCTGACCCTGAACAGTTGGGGAAAAGGTGGGAAGTTGTGTGGGTCAGGAATGAGTGTGGAAGAACAACTCTGACTGGCTTTATTTAGCCTGCTAATGTTTCCTTTTCCCATCTGTTCAATGGGAATAACCTAAGTGTTGGGGAATCAATTCACTGAGTATCTGATTGCTGCATAGACAGTATAGCAATAAGGTACTAAAAATGTCTATACATAAAAATAACCTCTTAGACACTCTGGCACTGTGCCTTTGGCACGTCACAGGTCGTAAAGATTGTGCCAGACGAAATTAACTGGCAGCCTTGTTCGGTACGAAATGGAGAGCAGTTTGCTCTGCTAGCACAGTTTAGGTACATTAGGGCAGATATATCCTGCTGGATTTTTTCAGTCAAGTCAGCAGATAGTTGGAGTAATGAGGACTATAATGTGTATGAGGGTCTTGGCTTAAAAATTCTTGGCTGTAAGAGCTTTTTCTCTATGTCTGTGAGAAGGACTTGGCAGGTGAAGGACTATGAGCATGATGTTATTGGGATGTTGGAACAGGGAACTCCTTGGTTTGGAAGGGGTAATAAATTATCAATTATGTTGACCAATAATCTGCCCTTATATCCTTTCTGCAGAGAACAGAAGTTACAAGTTTGAGGAGAACTATGGGAAAGGAAAGAGAGGATGTGACTATGGGTGATGGAAATGTGGTAGAAATAAAAGGCATGGGAGGTTGAAGGGAAGACATGAAGGTAGAGACTTTTTTAGAAGACTGGAGATGTGCAGAGCTTTCCAACCTGTATTCAGCAGCTAAGAGGGCTTCAGATCCAGAGTTTCTCTTCCCCCTAACTTTCTTCTGGAGTGAGGCAGTCATACCCACAGTCTCTAGTACCATGTGAAGACTGGGTGACATGGGCAGTTTTTCCTTCCGTGGAAGACTTTTTGGCCTTGTGGCCTTGAAGGGTGCTGTGTCTGGGAAGACTTGGGGGGAAAGTTCCCATTTAGGGACTTCTGTGCTGCTGCCTTCTTAGAATGAGCTATTTGTGCGTTTTTCTCCTCCAAGCAGCATACTGCTGAACGTCAAGCTGAATTGCAGATCTGACCTGGTGTACTAATGCACCCCAGCTGTGTCCTGTGTGCTGTCCTGTAACATCTACATCACCCTTTGTGGTCTTTGTCAAGTTTCCTTTGGCTTCAAGGGCACATGTCTGAGGGTCAGCTAGAGATACTGTCTAGCTTTGGCACTCCCATGGATGACTGTTACTCACTTGTCCATCCTAGTTGAGATCAGGAGGATTTTGAGCTACTGTGGATGGAGGGAGACTGAGGAGAAAACCTAGCCAGCTGTAGATAAGGACTTTCCTAGGCCAGCTGATCACCTTGGTAGTTCACAGGAACTTGTGTCTTGAGGAGCTATGAAGATTTAGGTGCTTCTTGGAAGTTTTGTCAAAGCAGTTTTGAACTGGGAAGATCTGAAGTATTTTGCCACTCACCAGGCTTGTACTGGTGATGCTGAAGTCAGTCATCTCTAAGATTTCACCTTTCGAAAGAGGGGTTTGCTGTCCTGTGGTTTGGGAAGGCAGTCCCACAAATTCCAAGCTTTTTGCTTGTGCCCTCTTTGTTGGATTTCCAGTAAGACTGCCTGTATGTAGTGTACAGTCCTGCAAAGTGCATGGGACAGGCACTCTGCCAGTGTACTCTGTGTTTATTTGGCTGTGACTTTGCTGGGAAAGACTATATGACACCTGAGCTACTTTTGCAAAAGCTGACTGGGAGCTTGGCTCTGGTTAGGCTCAGGTAAGAGCCAGACTGGTGATCTGGTTTTGGCACAGATGCTGAATAATACAAGATTTCAATTTCTGGACTCTCCTGTTGTGTTGTAGTGGCCTGATGAGGCAATGCAGAAAACAAGATGTAAGGTAGCTGCTAAGTACCAGTAACAAAAATCTGCAGGCGGTCTGGGTTTACGACTGACAGGGGTTACCCTCCAGCTCCACGGGACGCTCTGCGTTCAGTTCAGCCTTGGCATGTGCTGTGGGCACCAGCACTGTTTTGCTGGGCATTGAGAACTGTGAGATTCTTTGATGAGTCTGATCCTAGAAGATAATAGTCACGCTCACATTAACCTCAGCATCTTTTCCCTGAGAGGCCTTTCAGTATGCTGCCTTCGTAAAACAGACAGCAATTTTTCAGTCTACTAGCTTTGTCCGCCAGTAACATTCTCCACCAGGGAATGCAACGTTAGGCCTGTCCCTCTAACTTATCTGAAAACATTTTCGTGTCAGATAGCTGTAGTGTTTTTACTGGTTTGTTATTAACAATGCAGGTTTACAAAAGGAAATGAGACTTTCTAATAACAGTTGGATTCTGCTGCCTGATCGAAGAATTTCGTAGTAACTAAGCCGTGTGGCATTAAAAGAAGCCCCTTTTGAGGGGATTACTACATACTCAGGCATGTGGTGAAACATGAGGCCAGTAACTGGCTGAGTTTAACTGGCCAAGGAACATCATAATCCTCCAGAAAGACGTAACATCAGCTGTTATTAGCGGTAGGAAATGGATATTCCATTTGTGACTGGGAAGGTCGTACCTGTCTCTGGGTATTAATGTGGCTATATCACCAGCAGCCAGTGGGAACGCTTCATGTCTGTGCGGAACGTTAAAGCTGCCTTGCGCTGTCAGATGTGTGGCTGGTTTTTAAGGATGCTGCTATCCACTAGGGCTATCAGAGAATATTGCCTTGCTCTCCGAAGACAAGTGCCTTTCAAACGCCATTGAATGTTTCTGCTCTCGTTAAAAGTTAAGAAGCCTTTGATCTGAAGTGCTGTTTTTTTGGGTTTTGTTTCATATTTTTTTTTTTTTTCCCTCTGGCTTGCCAGGGCCTGGGAGGAGTTTCATGGCCTGGTGAACAGCAGTGGCCGCTGATCGAACGCTCCCCCTCCCTCTGTCACACCCAGGGTAGGGCCTCATCTTTCTTCCTATGTGACTTCACGGCATACCTCTCAGCTTCCAACCCTCTTCCCGTGGGCTGGTTGTTCTCTTGCTTTATGGGCCTGGTGGTGGGCCCATTCAGCTACTGGCTCTTTCCCAGTGGTCAAAATGATTTTTTTTTTTTTTTTTTTTTTTTTTTTTTTTTTTTTTTTTTTTTTTTAATTCTTTTTGACCAAAGATGCCAACATTCACTGTGGTCTCCATTCACTCAGCATTTCCTGTTGTAATGCTGTGTGCTGTTTTGCTAATGTGTCCTTCGTCTGTGCAAGGCACTTGTATCCCAGACCTGGTCCCAGGAGGCTGAGAGGTATGTCTTCAGCTTGGGTCTGTTGCCTAGGGTTGACCGTAAGCGGATATAGAGTGGTAAATGAATGCTAAGCACATCCACGTGATGGACACCGAGAGAGGCGCCTGGAGCTTGCCATACGTGCTTTTGCTCTTGACAGTGGGCTGGAACAGAATAAATTACTCTGTCAATAAAAGCTTGTTCAGGAAGGACACACTGTAGCTACTGTATTTAGAAATAATAATACTGTGGCTAATGAGATGAAACCACCTGCCACTTCTGGTAGGGGCAACTGACCATGTACAGAGGAAAAGGCTGAGGTGAGCTCAGGGCTGTTGTGAGCCTCGCAGCTCAGATTTTTTTTCCGCTCCAGTGCCCACTTCCCTGATGGCAGGCTCTTTCCTTAAAAAGGCCTGGTAGGAGGCCTGGTGACAAGAGTTGCGTTTGGTTGTAGCCAAGTGGGGTTGCTGCATTGCCAAGTGCCAGAACAGAGGAACCGCTGAAGGAAGTGTTCCATTGCCCAGTTCCCACCCAGTGGCAGTAAATGTGGCAAGTGTACAGGAAAACAGTGACAGAGTTGATTTAGCTCTCAGCTGTATTGGGTTACCAATGTGGAGCAGGGAGAGTAGTGATGTGCAGAGGGCCTGGGGCACCCCGATCAAGGCGAAAGGAGGGGAAATGTAGAAATCTGTCTGAGAAAGAGCTAACCAAAGTGTGCTGTGCTCCTGAGGTAGATGGCACAGGTGAAAGTACAGTAAGAGGTGGAAAGCCAAACCATTGTTGCAAATTAACCAGAATCCAGTTAATGAATCCTGAATCACGTTCCCAAATGCAGGCAGCACAGCACAGCCTGCTTTGCTAGGAAGTGCAAAGGTGAACCCCAGTCTTCTGCAGATGGCCTCCAGTGTGGTTTTTGCTGTCCTGTCATAGCAGAGTAACTTGTTTAACTCTCAAAGAGTGGTTTTTTTACTTCCTTCTGCTCCTCCAGCTCTCCAGCCCGCCTCCTGGAGGTGTTCCAGCATGCACTGTGCTGTGATGCTGCAGCTACCGTGCAGCTCTTACCAGCGCACAGTGCTAGCTCAGGGGTTTAAGCGGAATTTTACAGTCCTGCAGAGCACCTTGCTGCTTGAAGCTGCTGCCTTTACCCTTCAACATGGTTCTGCTGATTTGAATTGACGTGTGCTGGGGCATCCCTAGGTGTTTGATTTAGGCACCTTACTGCCCTGTCCCTGTTACGTGAAGAGCTGCCAAATGTATCCTCTCAAAATAATTGTAATCTAATTTATTTCCATTTGAGTTTAAAAAAAAACCACACCACCTTTCTATTAATGTGTAAATGTGCTTTACCAATTGCTGCTACTCACAGGCCAGCAGTAAGTGTTAACACAGGTTTCTGTAACCTGCCCCATCTTCAGTTGTTGCCGTGTGCCGCAAGAGTTCACAAATGAAGGTTGTGGACCAGCAGTCCTTTCTTTGTCAGTAGCCCCTGCAACTTATGTGGCTCTACTCATGTGAGTAAAAGCTGTTGAAGAAACTCTTGTATTTGAACTTGGGGGAAACATCCTTTTCAGATTAGATATTCTTTCAAGGTAGGAGAGACCAGAGAGCTAAGCTTGTTGCCAGCATGACAAAGAGGACCCCAGAAATGAGGGACAGAGGCAGGAGAAGGCTGGACTCGTGGTGTGTTTGTCAAGCAGAATCCCTGAGGACAAATGTTTGGGAAGGAAGAGGTCTTGCAAATTGTTTAAACACTAGAATCTATCGGGGAGGTTTCCAGAGTCCATCATATGCTTTGCTCACAGGAAACAACACTTTTTTCTTCCCGATGAATGCAGCTGAGCCACGATCTCCCTATGTTTCAAGTGTTCTGGGCAGCAGATTGACCTGTGTGAAAAGTCTCCAGTTAGAAAGCAGATCTGCTTAGGAGGTCTGACAAGCCTTGATTTGAGTGACGTGCTGGGATGGCAGCACTGGTAGCCATGGTGGGTGGAATCAGGGGGTGCTGTGATCTGAAGGAATGCACACCTTTAACCTCTTTCTTCTCTCTGTTTTCCAGGGATAATTCAAGCTTTCGAAACACAAAAATCACATTGTGAGAACAAGAGTTGGCACTAAGCTCCTCTCTTCGTGTTGAAAGCACTGAGAGGTCTCCACCAGTGCCCTCCGACCTCTGAAGGGACTCATGGGCCACTCTCTTGTGCTCCTCCTTGGAGGAAGGATCCATCTGAAGCCCTCCAGCAGCGGTGACAATAGAAGCTGATTTTGTCATACACAAACTTTTTTTTAGCAGTGGGGCGGGAGGCCAACCTTTCAATTAGCAACGTGCCCTTGGGGCCGCATCTTGCAGCACTTTTCTCTCTTTCTCTACATGGCATGCAGGATCTCTGGGATTCTGCCTCGACGTCAGAGCCTTTTGCTGAGGGATACCAGTATTATGAATCTCTCTGCAGCTGGGAGGAGCTTCCCAGTTGAGAGTCAGCCCTATGGTTTTCAAACGCCCCCTTTCAGCTCTGCCAATAAATTATTGGGTCTCTTTTGTTTCTTTCAGTCTCTCTTTTTTGTCTCTATTAAAAAATTGGTGGGATGGTATTTCTCTAGGCTGTGGTAAGACTTGAGGCCTACCCTACCAGCTCTGTAAAGCATCTTCCCCTACATGAAGCAGCAAAGCACCTCAGGTGTGTGGTGGTGGCCAGGCTTCTCTGTATTTGTGGAGTTACACGGGCAGAGGAGTTAAAGATGTAACATCTTGCTTAAAAAAAAATGAGATGCTGGCTTTGTGTTTACCCCTTCTTCATACTCCCTGGTTAGCAGTGCCTTGTGTGTGGCCCTGTTTGTTTGGGAGAAGGATGCAAGCTTCCCTTAAACTAGGATAAAGAGGTGCTTGGCGTCACTTAGTTGCCTTGCCTCTGGTTGTCTCGGTAGAGAGCCAGCAGTGCTGCCCTGTGTTGGACCCAAGTAAAGGCTGAACGCAGGGCCGTGCCTGCTTCTGGGGTGCACTGAGGTTTGCAAGTCTCTGGCCATCTGGGAAGCTGGACCCCCAGTGGGTGTAGCAAAAGAGGGTGATAGCCAGGCCATGGCTTGTAGCTGCGTGAGAGCTGTGACCAAAGAGGGGCTGCAAGTGACCCCTTGTCTCTTGTCCTGCCGTGTGAGGCTGGACTGATGGGTTCTTGCCTAGAAAGCCAGCGTGGCTGCAATTCAGATGCCACAAAAAAAAAAACCCAGGAGCTAATTATTTCCTCTGATTCTGCTTGACTGCAACGCTAATTGTACTCATTAACTGCTCCAGCCTTTTCCCCTTTTCCTTGGGGAATTGCACAATTGCCTTTCGTTTTTAATAGAGCCTTTGCATTGGGCCCAGGAGGGGAGACTGTGGCCAGAGATGGGGCACGTATCCTGTCCAACGTGCTCTGCGCAGTCCCCCAGGAGAAGGGGCTGCCTGGGCCAATTTGGTTGTGACCGCAGAACTGGCAGCCCATGTCTGGGACAATTACCAGCCTTGGGGACTGGGAGCTCTTCAGCCTTCTGACTCCAATTGCAAATTCCTCGTGTTATTGTTGAAGTCTAGACTGAAAGCAGCCAGCACCGGCAGAGAAAACAATTTAAAATACTCAGCCTTCTGAAGGGTTTGTTTTCTGCGCTGAGAGTATCGGTCCCAGGCTGTCTCTAGAAAGAGACATGCTGATGGCGATGACTAACTGCTCCCCATGGCCAGGCAGTTTGTGCCTGCTGGCACCTGGCTGTGCAGGGAGCAGGGCAGTTCCCCGGGCTGCGGTGGCATCCGTCTCTGTGTTTCTCAAGACCCCACGGTCCTGTTCCTGCTCTTGCCACTTGTTTGTCACCGGCTCTCAACTAAATGCTCTTTTGCAGGCACAGTTTGTTTTCCCCGCTGCGATCAGGTACTACTACGGCTGCTACTTAAAATTCCTTTTAAATACAACTCTCCCCTGCTGCTCTCCAGTATTTGTTAGGGGGGATTTAGTTGTAATTACATTTTGGCAATCTAAGCAAAAATAGCCTTGCAAGGCAAGGCTGAAATACTAGCTGCAGGCTCCTTTTATCCACAGCACATTTAGCTCCTTGCAGATGACATCACTTAGGGCTTTAGTCCTGTTGTTGTGCCCAGCTGCGCGTCGCGTCCACCTCTGCTATTTCACGTACTCGCCCACTTCTCGCCTCTGATGCCCCGCGTCTAAGCTGGTGCTGATGAGCGCAGACCTGCTATTAAATCTGAAAATGCTGCAGTCCTGCTGTGTTCACCCTTAAATAGGCTTTGCGAGTGAGCTGTGGAAGAGCCCTTCCCTGGGGGGGCTGTTCCTCTCCTCCCACTGCTGCTGTGGTTGAGATTTGGAGGAACTCAGCACTGGTTCCTCTTCCTCAGCCTTGAAGGGAGGGAGCTGGCTGGGGTGTGGCATTTGTCCTCTTTAAAGCTACAACTTTTTTTGGAGGTCGGGAGAAAAGCAATGCTCTGTCAGTGCCAAGTATCAGGTTTGGTACCTCCTATGTCTTGGAGAGGGATGGAGCCAGACTGATTTTTGAGCAGGGCTTTTGGGTTGTGATCTCCTGTGTCCTGCTAATAAGAGTGGTGAAAAGATAGCCGTGGGCTTGTTTGGGAGGAGAAGGAGCCTCCGTCATGCTCTAGAAAAAGGTTTCGGATCCTCTTTATTCAGGAAGCAAGCCCGGAGCTGTGATCTGCGGTGAGTCATGACCTTCCCTGCTCTCCTCATCCTGAAAGCTTTATCCACCCTTAAACTTGTTCAGATCCCTTTGGGGAAAGTACCGGGTCTTCGAACCCCTTCGAGCCCTGGCGTCCAGCCCCAGGGCTTTTCTTTCCCCAGGGGATGCTGGGCTGTGTTGGGCACATGGGCCCTGGGTGTCTGGCTACAGCTGGTCAAGTGGGGGTTCATGACTGGGCTGGGCTTGCTGGGAGGCACAGGGAGCGGTGGTGGGGGTCCACTGGGTCTGTCCAAGCTGGAGCTAAGGAGGAAATCTGCTTCCTAGCCCACAGACAGAAGTCCCCGGTTTTGGAGGGGAGCAGTTGGGGGATGCTTAGAGGGGATTGTTGGCCCTTCTTAGCTCTTCTTGATGGGACAGGAGCACGTGGGGCTGATGCTGGGCTGCGGGGGCTTTTCACCTCTTGCCGCACTTCCTCCAGCACCCCACCAGCTCTGGCAGGGTGATCAGCAAGGTGTTCCCCCACCCATTCCTGCAAGGCACATCTGCTGCCTGAGGCCTGTGGGGTCTCGGCTACTGCCTTTTTGGTTTTTGTCCTTGTCTCTGGCGTGGTGATAAACCCCAGGGACCTTCGGGGGGGCAGGTAAAACCACTGCTGGGGGATGGTAGAGAACATGTCTCAGTTGTATGCTCCTGGCAAGCTGGAAGAGCTCATCCCTTTCTGGTTGTACTGTATGGATGTGCTGAGGACTGAGCTCACCTGGAAGAAGCAGCAACTCTGCAGAGCCAGGAGCCAGTTGTGGGCAGTAACCAGCTGATTTTCTCCCGGCAGAGGCAACCGGTGCTGGGACAGTGAGGCTGATAGAAACACAGCGTGTCCTGGACCCGGGAGCAGGTGGTGTGAACTGGACCATGGAGGAGCAGACGCTGCCCAGCGCGTTCCCAGGCTGACCTCCCGCATCTCCCCTGCTGACAGGGACAAAGTTGCAGGGCCCCAGAGGTCAGTGAGGGGCACGGGGGGGATGCAACGTCACTGGGATAGGGGGAAGGGGCCATTCTTGACAGAGATGATCCCATGGAGCATGGAGGGCCAATGAGGGAGTCATGATGATGTTCGTAGCAGGGTGAGTGCCAAGGGGCACCCATCCCTGAGCGGGTTTGGGTGCCTGGTGGCCCAGGGTCTTCCCACCCCAAGCTGCTTGCTAGGGGACAGGGACAGCATTTCAGCTGCCTCCGAGAGCCATGGCCAGGGCATTAATGAAGGGAGGAATGGCTGCCCCTAATCCCATCTGTGACTTCATTGCTGCCCATTTGCTCTGGGCTTAAAGCTGTGAATTTGCGGTGGGGTGGCGTGGCTGTTGCTGCCAGCGCTGGTGCACGGCCCATTGGACACCCGACTTGGCTCCATCTCCCCCTTGTCTCATCTCTCAGCACGCTGTTGGGGTGCTGGGACAGGATTGTGTGGCTTAGAGGTCTGTGGCCAGCCCACAGGGGTGGCAGGTGGGCACTGTGCCTGTCCCAGCCCTTGGGGGGGCAGACACAGCCTGTCTGAGAAGGGTAACTCCACCAGTGGGCATGCAGCAATGATGCCATGGAGACTCGTGAGATCGCCATGGGCTTTACTTCCACGTTCAGCACATCACAGCCACCCCATGATCCCCCCCTTCCCCATCACCACCACTGCTGGGGGCTGGCAGAGCCCCGCCACCCCGAGTCCTCCTCCAGCGCTGTCCTTGGCACTAGGAGCTGCTGTGCCCGCCGAGTTCTCAGCCAGGCAGGCTGGTTTGGGGGCACCCAGCCCCTGCCACCGGTGGTCCCGGCAGCAGGAGAGCTGGTGGGGGCCTGCAGGCATCACTGTGGCAGGTACTGCTTGGGGTCCCCAGGGAAGGGCAGGGCGGGCGCCTGGTTGAAGTGAGCCATGAGGAAGATGCCGACAGTGCCGCACACGAACAGGGAGGCCATGATGCAGAAGCAGACGCGGTCGATCACCCGTCCCACCAGCATCCACTCTTCACTCTCCTGTCAGTGGCACAAGGAGGAGGGTGAGGGCTGCCCCCGCTACCGTCCATGTGGGTCCCTCTGCCCCCCAGCCCTGACTCACGCTGTTGAAGTCATTTTGCTCCCGTGTGGCATTGGCGATGTGGTTGCAGGCATCCACGCAGGCACGGATGTCAGGACCTGCCTCCTCCAGGCTCTGGCAGAAGTCCTGGGCACTGCCGCTCTCCATGCCACGTCCTACAGGCAGCGGAGCCAGCACAGTAGGTACCGGTGAGCAGCTGGCCACCTAGTGCATCGCTAGTCTTGCAGGAAGGTGCCAACTCCCCAGAGTCACTCACCGATCTTCTCCAGCACGGTTTTCATCAGCCCATCCCTCTCCTTCTGCTTCTCAAAGAGCAGCTCGGTCCGGGCTTTCCAGAGCATGTACTCATCGGCTTTCACCATGAGCCCCAGGGAGCTGCGTCTCCGGGCAGTTTGCGGCGGCCCCGGCGTCTCCTCCGGCATGTGCATGCCCAGGTAGCGGGGCAGGAGGTGTAGGCACACCTGGGCACAGCATCACCCATGGAGACCTGACCACCCCCCCAGCACCTAGGGCACCCAATGGGTGCTGTTGAGTCCCCTTGCATCGCCTGGAGGAAGGTCCCCTGCTGCCACTGGGATGCTGGGTGTGTTGGCACCTGCCACTCCCCAGTGTTCAGAGTGGCTTGGAGGAGGTTGGTGGCACTGTGTGGTCCCCTGGGGACATCTTGGGGGTCCCTCTTTGTGCCAGGATTTGCACTCGGATTAAGGCATGCCCACCACCCCACTCTGAAGGAACGTGGCCTAGGTCCCCATATACCCACCCCATTCTCCATGCGTAAGGGGTAGGGGAATGACAGCAGGTACCTGGCGCACTCTCTGGGACATGGAGTGAGTGTTGGGCGTTCTCAGTGAGACGTTGAGGACAATGACAGCATTCACCACGATCACCACTGTCACCACCATCAGGAAGGTCAGGTACCTGGGGAGGGGGCATGGGGCCTCACATGGGGCTGCTGAGCCACAAGCTATGGGCACGTAAGGTCCCTTTTGGTGCAGTCCTGGCCTGGAAACTTGGGACCAGCAGTGGGACTTGGGCACTTACGGGTTATTTCTGGGCCAGGGTTCTGTCCCTGGGCACATGGTACCCAGAGACACCACTGGAATGGCGTGACAGCAGGGCTGGCACCCCTGTCCCCATGCATCACTTACTTCCCGATGAGAGGCACAGCCTGGGAGGTCTCAGGGACCTTCTGGGCAATGAGGAAGAGGAAGACAGTCTGCGCCAGGAGGACGTTGATGGAGACAGTGCATTTCTGCCCGCCCGCTGCCAAGGAGGGGAGAAGGCAGAGGTTGGCATGGGGCAGTGGAGTGGGCATTGCTCTCCTTTGGCAAAAAGCCCCCTCCCCAAAGTTGAACTGGCCAAGTCCTGCCATGAGGCTTTCACTGTGGGGTACCTGGAAATTCACCACCCTGCCCCCAAATATCACAGGAGTGGGTGAGAGATGGCACTGATAGTCCCCAAGCACAGAGGGGACAGTGAGCCCTTCCTCGCCTGCCGCTGCCCCCCTTGCACGTTCCCATGCCCCGGTGCGTACCTTTGGCGGGCAAAAAGTAGACCAGCACGGCCATGGCGGAGATGAGGACGCAGGGCACGATGATGTTGATGATGTAGAAGAGCGGCTTGCGCTGGATGATGAGGTAAAAGATGACCTGCTGGTACTGGATGTCGTCTGGGGTGAAGTGCTCCGAATTGATAATCTTCCGAGCGGGACGGTGCTTGATGGCCCATTCACCGTTCTCTGTCGTGTGGTGGTGCCACATGAGTCCCACTACCCTGCTGGGGGCACTGGGGCTGCCAGCCCCCCAGCCCAGGGTGGGAAGGAAGGGGAGAGCTGGTGCTTGGTGTGGACCCCACGGAGCACCCAGGATGGGCACAGTGCAAGGAAAAGTGATAGGGCCGCTGGAGAGGGAGATGAGCACCACGGAGCGTGCCAGGGTGCCTGTGTAAAATACCACTCAGGGATTTTGGAGGGGTAGCTGGGCACCTGTAAGGCCACTCAAGCCCCTCAGGGGCTCCTAGAGTGAGTTATGTGTGGGGCTGGGGTCCCCCTATCTCCCTGTCCCCAGGGCGTGCAGGAGGAAGCCGAGCGTGGCGCTGGGTGACAGCGTGCTGTTTTCCCCTGCCGTCTGCGGGAGCGATAGATTTTTCCCAATCAAGATCGCAGCTCGGGCCGGTAATGAAAAAATAAATCTCGCTGCCCGAAAAGCGTTTTGTTCTTTCAATATGCAATTAAAATGTGATGGAAAACGTCATCGTTTGGCCGTGACAGCTACGTTCCCAGCGTCAATCAAGCTCCCAGGAGCAGTGCTCTCCGGGAGCGGCTGCCAGGCGGTGAAGCCGTGAGCGGGGGGAGGTTAGAAAAACAAATTTCTCCCACACTCCTCCCACTAATAACTTAAGCGCTCATGTAATGGCGGGAGCTGCTAATAGCCCCCACAGCCTTGCTTTTGGCAGCCACCGGTATAGCAGCGGGCCTACTGGGTGCCCCCCGCAGCAGGATGCTCTCGTGCCATGGGGGCGGCAGCGGTGTTACCTGTGAAAGCCTCGGGGTCGATGGAGATCCACTCCACGGTCTGGCCGTCCTCCACCGTCAGCAGTAGGTTGATTTCGTTGGCGCTGTAGGTCTGGGACCTGGGGAGGGATGGAGGGGGTGGCACAGGGTGGCATGCAGTAGGCTAGATGGACAAACGGTGCCAGTGTGTCACTGGGTCACGCTGGTCACCTCCACCTCTGCTTTAGGGTGCTTGGCTTAGCCAAGGTGCCTCCTGCCACCGATGGGGTGCCAGGGGACAGGTAGGTGGCACTTGTCTGCCCAAGGGCTCATTGCCGCATGGCAAAGGTGGACATCCCATGCTAATCCCTGGTGTCCCAGGAGGACCTGCCATGGTGCCCGCGTGTGCCCAGCCGGTGCTCACTGGAAGACCATGGTGCAGTTCTGCCAGTCGAAGGGGAAATAGGTGACATGGATGGAGCAGGCGCTGCGGTAGATGGCGGGGGGCAGCCAGTAGATGCTGCCGTCAGGGGACACCAGCACATTGGTGTAGAGGGTGATTTCGAATGTCCCGTCAATGCTGGGGGGAAAAGGGTGGGCTCAGCCCCAAACTGTGGCCAGGAGCAGCTGCTACCCCCATGGGCAGGGGTATGTCCCCATTGCCCCATCACCTACTTATTCTCCAGGACGACATCGGGCAGCCAGACCATGGTGGAGGGCACCCGCAGCAGCTGGATGTCGTCGTATTCCTTGGGGTCCCACCGCAGGCGATAATCTGACCATTGCTAGGGGAAGGGGAGCAAAGTGGGGGGGGGGTCACCGTCCTCCCTGAGGCAGGGGAGCTTGCGAGCTGCCTGTCCTGTGCTGCTCCCAAAATGGGCACAGCTAGGGGCACCCACAAAAGGGGGTGCAGGTTATGGTGCCAGCCCCCTCGCGATGTAGACATGACCCAGGGTGGTCCTGCCTGGAGATGAGGAGTCTCACCATCTCGATCCAGACGTTGGTGGTGAGGGTCTCCTCCCGCTCGTTCTGGAGAAGAAGGAAGTGGGGAGATGGCTTTAGCGCCCTGCCTGGCCACTGCCCCACGTGTGGGGGCAAGCCTCGTCCTGCTGTGAGGACCAGGACGGATGTCTCACCAGGGAGATGAGGTTGGTGAGGGTGAGCTTGAGGGTGACATCGATGATCTGGTCCCCGCGCAGGGCCGGGCGCAGGTGCCGGTTGTAGTTGGTCATGAGGTCCTGGAGCAGCTTCTCCTCCTGGTTCCTGCAGCCCACGCCTGGGGAGGACGCATGCCATGGGGGCACCCTGGGGCGGGGATGGGGGGGGCCACCACTGCCTCTGGGCGCTGCTGGCATGTGTGGGGAGCATGGGGTGTGCATGGGCAGGGGATGCCCACGCGTGTGTTCCTGTGGGTGTGCGCACAGCTGTGCGTGCCTGATGGTGTGTGTCAGTGTCCCAGCGTGCAAGAGAGGGGTGTGCGTCCCCCCCACATCCCCCACCCTGCCCACCCCAGGGACCCCTCCAGGGCAGGACGTGGGGACAGCAGGCTGCCAGCCTGGGGACAGGGTGGGACACAGCCCTGTACACCCACGGGTGACAAACTCCCAATGGCAATGGTAGGGGGTGATCAGGGGCCCCCCACACCTCCTCCCGGGGCGAGCACCCCTTACCTGCCAGGGCGCAGAGGGCGAGGAAGAGGCCGTGGCAGCGCATGGCGGTGCCGTGGGGCGCAGAGGCTGGGGCTCCGCTCCGTGTCCTGGGCCTGGCGCCCGGTGGGACAGGACAGCTGTCCCCTGCCACCGTCAGCTGTTCCCAACAGCCACGGGGGCCAGGGAGGGACGGGTGACCACCCACGCCCCCCCGCTGGAGAGATGATGCCAATTTGCTGGGAAGCTCCTCTGGCTGGGGAAAGGAGGTTGGAATTGGGTCTGGGGGCAAAATGAGCTCCGTGCCTCAGTTTCCCCATGTCCCTCACAGAGGGATGAATCTCCCTGCAGCCAAAACCCAGGGGCCCGTGGGTTGTGGAAAAGCAGTGCCCCCCACAACACCCCCAGCAGTGACCTGTCCCCTCCATGGCGGTGGCTGCCGCCGGAGTGTAGGGTGGGACAGGTCCCACCGTGTCAGCCTGGGGAGTGATGTCTGCCTTGGAAGTCCAAATCCTGCCGGGCCCTGTGTAGGGGGGTTGCGGAGGGGGTTGGTATTCCTGGCTCAGCGGAGAGGATGACAGCTGTCCCGGGCCACTGCCGGTGGGGGGATGTCAGCTGTGCCCCCTGAAACCGGAGCCCTGGCGTCCCGCTGCTGAGCTGGGGGAGGAGACACCCCCACGGCTCCTGTGTGCTGGGGGGGCACTCGTGGGTGTGGCTGGGTGGGTCATGGGGACGGGGGGGAGGTGGGGGTGACATGGGCATGGATGGTGTCTCTGCAGTGGGTCTGCAGGGGATGGTGCCATGTCGGGGGGCCATCCCCTTTCCCGGTCCAAGGTGGGGGGAGCAGGGCTGGTACTACCGTGCCACTGCTGGGAAACAGCTCTTTCAGCCACAGCTGAAGGCCACCATGCTCTGGACACCCATCAGCACCCATTCCCCGAGTGGGCATCGCCCTCCCTGGCACACACACAGCACTTGGGGTGGGCACTGTGCCCGGGGGGGGACACCGAGCAGCCACCAGCTCAGCACCCCGTGGTGAGAAGCACCCAGCTTTATTTTCCCAAGCCAAAGTGGGTGAGCAGGGTGGAGCGGGGGGCTGGCACGTGGACCCCCCCTGCCCCGACCCTAGATGAAGCGCTTGTTCTCCTCTCTGTAGTCGTAGGGGTCTCCAGCGAAGGGCAGCGGTGGTGGGTGGTTGTAGATCCCCATGAGGAAGATCCAGAGGGTGCCCACCACCAGCATGGGGGTGATGAGGAAGAGGCAGAGGCGGTCCAGGGTCCGGGCCACACGATTCCAGTTGTCCTTCTCCTGGGGAGGGAACCAGGAGCTGGGCAGCGGAGGGCACAATGGGCAAGGGGAGTCCCTTCTGTCCCCTCCGTGCCCACAGCCCCCACCTCATTGTAGCTATTTTTCTCCCGCATGTGCTTGACGATGAAGTTGGCGCCATCAACAACGGGTTTTAAGTGCTCGTAGAGCTGCTCCTCGCCCGTGTCTGGCAGTGCCAAACCTGGAGGCAAGGGAGGCGGTGAGATGGGCTCCCAAGGGCTGCCACCGCTGGAGACTCCCTGCTCCACCACCCATCCCCGTGTCCCCGTGGAGGGGCTGCAGCTCACGGGCAGGGGTGACGCGGCTGGCCAGCCCGTGCCTTTCCGACTGCTTCTCAAACATGAGCTCGCTGCGGGACTTGACGCTGAAGTACTCCTCCGCCTTGGCGATGTAGCCAGCCGAGCTGCAGCGCCGGATGCACGGGGCACCCGCTGGGCTCTCGGCCGGCTGCGACATGCCCAGCAGCCGAGGCAAGGTCTCCAGGAAGACCTGGGGCATGGGAGGTGGTGTTAGGGCCCCTAGCCACCCCCTCGGTGCAACAAAACATCACCCCCACCTTCTGCCCCCAACCCAGGCATGAAACCCATTGGGGTGGTGCAAATGGGAGAACCCAATACAATGCTGGGGCTGTGTTGTCACATGTCCTCTGCGGGGCATGATGCCACCCCTGACCAGGTCACCCAGCCCAGCAGCGCCCTCACCTCTTTGACCCAGTCAGACATGACATGGGTGCTGGGGGTGCGGAAATGGAAGTTGAGGACCACGACGCAGATCACCACCACAGCTGTCACCAGCAGCATGATGAAAAGCAGGTACCTGTGAGGGGCACGGACCTGGGGCTGGCATTGCCAGAGGGGATGGCCACAGGCAGAGCTTCCCTCTGGCACCTCTGGGACCCTACAAGGTCCCTGCTGCACCCGGCAGTGCCCAGGACTCACTTGCCGATGAGAGGGATGGCGTGGGAGGTGGCGGGCAGGCGCTGGGAGATGAGCAGGAGGAAGACGGACTGGGCCAGGAGCACCGAGATCACCAGGGTCATCTTCTCACCACCTGGAGAGCAGGTGAGCTCAGGGCAAACCATGCCCCAGGTCGTCTTCCCAGTGTCCCCAGTGCCAGGATTGCCCTTCCAATGTCCCAGCATACAGTGCCCCATACAGGGTTTTCTGTTACGGGGCTACCTCAGGGTCCCACATGGGAAGTCCTGTGCCCAAGTGTGCCACTGCCAGGGTACTTGGCTGGGATGACGGTGTTCATCCAGTACCAGGACGTCCCCATGTCCCAGGATCTGGTGTGAGTGTGGGACGTGGAGGTCCCCCATGGGCTGACCCCCATCCCCGGCGCGGGTGCTCACTCACTGTCGGCGGGCAAGTAGAACACAAGGATGGCCATGAAGGCGATGAGGATGCAGGGCGTGACAATGTTGATGACATAGAAGAGCGGCTTGCGCTTGATAATGAGGTAGAAGGTGATGTCTTGGTGCTCGCAGCTCTCAGGGGGGTTCTCAGGATGGATGTTCTTGCGGGCTGGGCGGTGGATGATTTCCCATTCCCCATTCTCTGCCAGGGCACATGGGACAGCACATGGCATGGGGGACAACCACCATGACCATCATCACCAGCCCCACCAGCACCCAGTATCCCTGTCCTGGGTCTGTGTAGCTCCAAGCCTGGTGGGATGGGTGCCAGGGTGCCAAAGCCCCATGTACTCGGGTGTCTCCACGGCAGGGTGCCCCAACGCCAGGGTGCCTGTGAGCCCCATACAAGGTGTCCCACTGCTGCAGGACATGGCAGAGAGCACAAGCGTTACCTGTGAAGCCTTCGGGGTCAATGATGATCCACTCCACCTGGTAAGGCTTGCCCGTCTCCGGGTCACTATCCGTCTTCAAGTGCATGCTGATCTCCAGGGCGCTGTACGCCAGCGAGCTGGCCCATGGCCGGGGGGACAGGCAGTGAGGGGGCTGCGCCTGCTGCTTGGTACCCACCACCCACCCACCCTGACCTCCAGCACGATGGACTCGGGCCACCGAGTCACCTGCAAACCCCCACCTTGCTGCACCCCAACAGCAAGGGAAGGCGCTAGCAGCAGCGGGCACCGCAAGGGGCCGGGATGCCCCCCCTGCTGCCTGCCCCCGCCCTGCCCCAGCCGGCGCCCCCAGCACCTGAATTTGAGGGTGCAGTTCTGCCAGTCGAAGGGGAAGAAGTCGACATTGATGGGACAGGTGCTGCGGAAGATGGCGGGTGGCAGCCAGTAGACATAGCCGTCGTTGCTGACGAGGACGTTACAGTAGTAGGTGATCTCAAAGAGCCCGTCATTGCTGTGCCGGGAGAGAACCAAAGTGATGGGGGGGCAGCAAGGGGCAGGGGGGAGCCCAGGGAGTTCAGAAGGGGAAACCAAGGCACGACTCACTTGTTCTCCAGGACTATCTCAGGCAGCCACAGCATGTCTGGTGGCAGGCGGAGCACCTCAATGTCCCCAAACTCGGACTTGTTCCACTGCAAGCGGTAATCGGTCCAGCCCTGGAGGGGACATCCCCGGGTCACCCCCTCACCACGCTGGGCCACCCCATCACCCCTGCCTCGGGGCACAACTGGCGCAGTGACGCCTGTCCCTACTCACGTGCTCGAGCCATAGATTGGTGGTGAGCGTCTCGTCCGCCTCTTTCTGCAATGACAGCGTGGGGCGGTGAGATGCCAGGGCCATGCTCAGCAGTTGTTCCCCCCAGCCCAGGACCCCAACCCTCACCAGCCAGGGTTCGGGGCAGTGGCCTCAGGGCTCCCCCCACCCAGCCAGCCCTGGGGGGGGACACATGGCTGGGGGCCACCCCACAGTGGGCACTGCCTGCTCGGGCTCACCAGTGAGATGAGGTTGGAGAGGGTGAGGGCCAGGTAGACGTCCACGACCTGGTCAGTGGAGACGACGGGGCGCACCTCCTTGTCATAGCCCTTCTCCTCAAAGAGGTGGTGGATGAGCCGCTCCTCCTGGTTCACGCAGAGCCCGCCTGGTGGTATGGGGGTCAGGCAGACTGGGGTGGGGTGCGGGAGCAGGGGGTTACTGGGCCCAGTGCCACCCTCCAGGGATGCTCAGTGAGAGCAGGGTGGTGTAGGGATGGAGGGGACAGGAGCAGGCCAGGACACTCCATGTCCACATGGTACAGGGGCGTGGGCAAGGGACATGTAGGTATCACATGCATGTGGGAGCACACGGGCATGGGACAAGGACATGGGCGTGGACACAGAGGGACACACAGACAGGAGACAGTTGGGTATAGAGGTGGTGGCACTGTGCACATAGATGGATGCACACACAGAGGCACACACAGACACAGATACATGGATGTGAACCCAGTGTGTGCGGGGACACATGATTGTGGCTGCAGTGTCACTGTGCACACAGACAGGCACACACAGGGACACACAGATGCAGTGGCACTGCGCACAGACAGACGGACTTGTACGCTGGAACACGGGGACACAGGCAGGGATGCAGCCCCGCCATGCACAGACAGACAGACAGACAGACACAGCCCGGGCAGGGACACGGCTTGGGGGGACAGGGCTCTGCCAGGCAATGCCCAAAATACAGCTTTGGGGGCACTTGTGCCCAGCTTGAACCCTGCCACCATCACCCCCCACCAACCCCACTGAGGGGGCCCAGAATCCCCTCAGAAACGAGACACCCTTGTGCCCAAGACCCCGGGGCCCCGCTCACCCGACAGCAGCAGTGCCCCGAGCAGGGCCAGCCGCCCCGGCAGGTCCCCCATGCGGTGCCCGCGGTGCCCTCGCGCAGTGCCAGGCCCTGGCCGCCTCCCCGCCTGGCCTGGCCAAGCGGATGTCCGGCTGCCGGCCGGAGCGGGAGATGGATGGTGCCAGGTGCCGAGGGGGAAGGGTGCCGGCACCGGATACCCGCTCCCACCCCTCTCTTCCCTCACCCCCACACCCGGAGAAGGGGAGACAGGCAGGCGCAGCTGGCGCCAACGGCCCCACGGGTGTCAGCCCGTCACGCTCCACATGGGCACCCCAGCACGGGCACCGTTGGGCACTGGGGGGAGTGGTCCCTTCCCCGCTGCTCAGCAGCCCCAGTGATGCCGCTCAGGGGTGGCAGCTTTGGGGGTACAGGGGCATGGGAAGGAGGATGCAATGGGATGTCTTATTCCCCGTGGAAAGTCCCCCCTGCCAGCGCTTGCCTCACCAGCACCGCATGGCACAGCACTCGCTTCACACTCACCAGCTACCGGAAAATAGAGCCCTTCTTTATTGAAAAATAAACCTTTCTCTGTACAAATAAATAACAGCCCGAGCGCCTCTAGGGAAAATGGGGTGGGGGTGGGCTTGCCAAGGTGGGGTCCCACGGGAGAGGAGGGCTGTGACTTAGATGCTTCAGGTGACCCCTGGCGTCCCACTGCCCTGAGGAGGTTGGGCAGTGCTGGTGGGAAGAGGGAAACTGAGGCACAATGGGGGACAAAAGGGTGGAAGAGCTTGAACTGGGGAGGCAGCTGCATTTGAAGGATGTGAGACACCCACCCCAGTGCCCTGTCCCCATGCTGCATGGTGCCCCAGGGCATTGCCGGCACCGTTACGTTTTCAGCGCCTCGAGTGCCAGAGCGACGAGGCCGGGCATGCTGCGGGCCAGTGAGTCGCTCTCCAGCCCCACGAGGCCAGCGAAGGCTGTGGGGCGGCCTCCCACCGTGGCCCGCACCTGCGCCCGGTACAGCCCCTTGGTGTTTTTGGAGCCCAAGTCCACCAGGATCTGTGGGGAGATGACAACACCACGAGTCCCAGGGGGGCCAGGGCAACGGCAGGACAGTGATGGTCTGGGGGAATGGCACTGTCTGGCTGCCTGGGCAGTGGGCTTGGAGCAGCTGGATGAGGCACTCACCTCCTGGAAGGTCATGGCCAGGTCTGGCTCGGGCACCCGCAGCACCCAGGCGTACAGCTCCCGCACTGCGCTCACCCGCACCGCCGACTCGTTGAGGCCGGGGCAGGCTGCAACCCCGGGGGACAGGCAGCAGAGAGATGGAGGGGGGACATCAGGGATGAACGGCGGGGGCACCATCCTGCTGCCCTCCCCACGCTCTGTAGACACCAGGGGAGCAGGGGGACAGAGGGTCTCTGTGGAGGGCTGAGGGCTGTCCCAGCCGAAACAGGACAACCAGCCCTGGGACTGGGGTACAAAGATGAGGCTGGGCTTGCCACCGTCCCCATGGTGGCATGTGGCATCCTGCAGTGACCCGGGGCTGTGGGCTGCTTACCTCTGCCTGCACCTGCCTCCTCCTCCTCCTCCATCCCCAGCGGCTCTGTGGGCACCAGCTCACGTTTCTCCCTCAGTGCAGACCCTGCCATGGAGAGAGATGTGAAAACCCCGGCAGCAACACGGCCAGCGGGCACTGCCTGGGCACGGAGCCGGCCGGCTGGTGGATGGAGACTCCACTGCCCAATCAACCCCAGCCCCCCTGGCTCACGGCTCAGTGTGGGGGTCCCCCCCAGCTCTCCGGGTGCCTGTCGTGGCTCTGTGGCTTCAAGAGGGGTGCTGAGGTCCAGCTCTGCCCGCAGCTGGTCGAGGAAGGCTCGTCCTTGTCCCACCAGCTCCTCCACCACCTTTCCGCCCTGCTGAAGGCAAGGGGGGGCAGGGTGGGCAGTGGGGCACCCATGGGACACATGGGGACATGGCCACGTGCGCATTGGCAGAGCGCAGGGCATGGCTGGGCTGGTGTCTGATGGGGCACTGGGGACACATGACATCTTCATGGCTGTGTTGGGTCAGATCCTAAGCTGCAGGGTCAGACCCATGGCTGGCACTGCACTGGTTGGACTGGGAGCACTGGTTTCAGCTAGGGAGGGTGAGATGCCCCCTCTGTGGTGGCAGAGTGGGAGATGTCACCTCCATGGCTGCACAGGGGATGATGGGTCCAAGGGATGTCAGGAGGGGACACAGGGGGATTGCTGTGCTTCGGTCCCTGGTGGCACTGTCACCAGAGGGCAGGGGCTCCTCTCAGCCCATGCCTCCCCAAATACCTGCAAGAAGAGCCATGTCTCCCCGGGGAGCTGCCCCTCATCCGGGGTGGGTGCCAGGGGGCTGCCCCCTGCCATGGCCTGCAGCGCCTCCACCCAGTCCTGCAGCCGGGGTCCCACGGCCCTGAAGAGCTCTGCGAAGGGGGGTGGCAGCCTGGCCCCCTGCCTGCAAGCGCAGCGGGGTAAGCTCAGGCACTGCCACCCCGTGCCCTACGGACCCCTGGTCGGACCCAGGTGGCCCTGGGCACTTTGAGGGACCATGTCCACCTCCCTCCAAGTGTACCCTGGTTAAGGAAGGACAGGACCCCAATTCTTTAGGCTGTCCCCAGAAAACCATGTCAGTACTCATGGGCATCTTGCCCCCGAACTCTCTAGTCCCCCATGGCCCACCATGCCTTACCTGCTGGGGGGTCTCTGGGGTCCCTCTGGTGGGGGGCTGGGCTGACTCCCTGCCACAGCTGGGCCTGTGGGGATGAGATGGGGACAAGAGGGAAGAGGGGTAGGGGAGCCCCATGAGAGCACCGGGGCAGGCTGCAGGTGCCCCAGCCACCGGCATAGGGGGACCGATGGGACCTCAAGAGGGCACCGAGTGTCCCAGCCAGGAGAGTACCTGGGGCATCCCTGCGGACACGGGGCGGGAAGAGATGCCCATAAATCTTGCTCAGGAGTTGAGGCAGGGTCCGAGTGAGGAAGGAGGAGTCGAACTGGTTTCGGATGAAGTCCCCAGCCCGGCGCAGGAGATCCACCAAAGTCTGGGCATAGGAGTGCAGCTCTGCGGGTGCAGCGGGAGAGCCATGGCCCCGGCACTGCATTGGACCCACACCACCAGAAACGGGGTCCCTCCCCATGCCCTCGCCCCAGCATGATGTCTCGGCTCACCACATCGTCTTGTCCTGGCGTGGCAGGTCTCCTCTGCCAGGCGGGCACAGGTGGCCCGGCCCTGGGGGGGTCGGCAGGACCTGGCGTAGAAGGTGCAGAGGCGGGCGCGCTCGGGTGGCTGCTGCTCGGGGGGCAGCTGGGCCAGCGCCAGTAGGTCGAAGCAGCTTGGTTCCTGGCTGCCAGGGGCGGCTACGGGGGCACCGGGGCTGCTGTGAGGTGCAGAGCTCCCCCCGGCCCGGGGTGATGCATCCCTGCAGCATCCCAGGCACCCACAGCCACCTCCGTCCACACCGATGTGGCCGGTGGCACTCACGGTCCATCTGGAGGCTGAGCCAGTCTGCGAAGGCGGTGACGCGGGTGTAGACGCCCGGTTTTCCCCGCTCACCGCAGCCGTCACCCCATGAGGTGATGCCGTAGAGGACAAAGTGGTGCGAGGAGGGGTCCTGGCATGCCAGCGGGCCCCCAGAGTCACCCTGCGAGGGGAGATACCTATGTGTCGGATGGAGGTGGGACCCTGACCATGCCGCTGGACTGCGGTGCATGCCCAGCACTGTGTGACACGAGAGATTTTCAAGTTTTGGGTCTGGGTGTTACCTGGCAGGAGTCGATGCCCCCGGACAAGTAGCCGGCACAAAACATGGCGCTGGTGAGCAGGTCCCTGCCCAGGGCACCCCGGCACGTCTCCTGGCTCAGCAGGGGCACCCTCGCCTCCATCACCACGTTGGCTGCTGGCCCCTCTGCCGAGCAAAGCACCCGTTACGGGGTCCCCCATGCCCGGGCACCCCCACCCTGGCTTGGTGCATTGGCACTGGGCACCAGAGTGGGTGCCGAGGGATGCTCCACAGACCCCACGGGTGCCGAGGTGGCACCTACCTTCATAGAGGGACCCCCAGCCTGCGATGTAGCAGGCAGTGCCGGGGTGGGGCTCTGCAGGGCCACTGGGCAGGCACACGGGGCTGACGGTGGGCGACGGGGCCAGCGGCACCGCCAGCTCCAGCAGCGCCAGGTCCCCATGAAACGTCTTGGGGTTAAACTGGAAGGAGACAGGGCGGCGTTGGGGGTGGCCCTGGAGCGTGCCCAGGGAGGTCGGGGGGGTGCCCACCTCCACCAACCTTGGGGTGAGGCAGGATGCGCCGGACGGGCACTGCCCGCTCGCCCACGTCCAGTTTGCCCAGCTCATGGTCGCCCACCACCACCGTCCACGCCAGCTCATTCCGGTTCCTGGTGAGGTGGGGGGGCAGCGAGTTGGGGAGGAGCCAAGGGTGCTACCCCGTGCCCCCCCTCTACAGGGACAGCATCCCTACGTTGCCATGCCCCCGCCGTACCCGGCGAAACAGTGGGCTGCGGTGAGCACCCAGGAGTGCCCCACCAGCACCCCTCCACACATCAGCTCCCCGTGAAGCCGCACCGACACCAGCCAGGGCCAGGCCCCCCGCGGGGCCACGCTGCCGCCCATGATCCGTCCTCGGGGGGCCGTGGCGTTGGCTGGGGGGTCCCCACGGCGCCCGCAGCTCCCTGGGGGACAAAACTGGGGTGAGAGGGGGGATCCCACAGCCCCGCTGGTGGGACGCCCCCTCTCCCAGGTGGGCACGGCGTGGCCGCCACGGTGGAATGGCTGTGGTGGG
>WHYT01016506.1:300629-314039 GCA_009806455.1 Tetrax tetrax | reverse complement strand
CCCACATGGTGTCCCAAGGGCAGGACCCTGGTGTCCTCCAATCAGACACCCAGCTGCTCCCCCCTCCGCCCCGTGCTGTTCAGAGGGCACCAGTCTGCTCCCAGTTTGGGTTATGAGTCTGTTTCTGGGCAACTTGAACTATAGGGGGCCAGGCAGGGCAGGACATGGGGGGACATGGCAGTCCTTTGGTGGAGTGGGGTGTCCTGGGGTGGGGGAGATGCCCCGGCGCAGCCCAGGGCAGGCGGCATCTGCCGGCATCCGGGAAGAGGGAAGGCTTTTCCTCTTTCGCTTTCCGGCCACGGAGAGCCCGGGGCGGGAGTTGGCTGCGTGCCCCGGGGGCCCAGCAGGCCCCGGGGGGGCCATGAGCCCCCTCCCCTGCCTGGGGGACCCTTTGAGCTGTGGGTTAGGGGCACAGCTCTGCCCTGCCATCGCTCACCCCCTTCCCAGCATCCTGCTTGGGGTCCTCGCACCGGCTCTGCAGCCTCGAGCGCCAGCCTGTACCCCACCACGGGCACTAGGGTCCCCCGCCTGCCCTGGACCCCCTGCCTGGGCCTGCGTTACCCCGAGGGGGCCATGGGGCTGGAAGGGAAGTGTGGGGCGGAGGGGGAGGGGAGCTGCGGGGAAGAGGAACCGTCCCACTGTGAGGGGGCCGTGCCTCCCCCCAGCAGCGCCCCGCTTCCCCCACATCTCAAACACCCTCCAAGGTGAGCAGCCCCTCCTGTTTACCCACCAGGCTGCTTTTGGGGCACCCCTTTATTTCTGCCTCCAGCTCGTGGCACTCGAGCACCCTCCACCCTCCGCAGATGGCAGGGGATGCCCCCAAACCCAGCCTGCGGCTCCTTGCCGTGCCCATGCCCCGGCACCTTCCTCACCGCCCCACGGGCATGGCTGCGGCCTGGCTTGCGGCTGAGATAGGGCATCTCCCAGCAGCCGCAGGCAGCCCTTCCTGCCCACAGCTCCGCCGGCCGGGCTCGCCTGCCGCCACCCCGGGCAGGGCCGGGGGGGGCTCTGGGTGCCCTGTCCTGTCTCCCCGGGCAGGGCCGGGGGGGGCTCTGGGTGCCCTGTCCTGTCTCCCCGGGCAGGGCCGCGGGGGGCTCTGGGTGCCCTGTCCCCAGGGAAGGGGCCGGGGAGCAGCACCCTGGCTGACGGGGATGCCTCATCACTGCTTTTGCTTCCTGCTTTGCAGCGGGCGAGCGAGGCCGCACTGCGAACCCCGCGGGGAGCCTTTGGCTCCGGGTGCCCAAGCTGGGGTGCAAGGAGACCCCTGCTCATGGAGGATGTGAACAGGGCACAGGGGTCCCGGTACCCCCTCGCAGTGCCTCGGGGCTGGGCAGGCAGTAGAGCCCCTGCCCTGTTTGTTTGCTTTTTGGGTGTGCCCTTCTGAGCCGCCTGTGCCCGGGGTGCGCCTGGGCCTGATCCTGGCCCGGCAGGAGGGTGGAGATGCCCTGAAGTGGGGGACACCGGCTGGGCTGGCCCCGGGTGCCGCTGGAGGTGGGAGGTGGCAGCTCCCCGGGATGGAGACATCCCCACCCTGTCAGGGACGGGGGTGGTGTGGTTGGGGGGAGCTGTGGGTAGGGAGCTGCCCCAGTGGGGAAGAGCTCTGGGCGCTGGCGGTGCCTGAGGACCCCATCTAGGGGGTCGTCCGTGCCCAACTAACGGGCACACTGCCCTCTCCCCTGTCCTCGGCAGGGTTCGTGGTGGGCCACGCCGGGTTGTACCAAGCCCTGGCCATGTTTGCGGTGGCATACTTCATCATCGGCATGACGGTGCTGTCCGTGTGTGCCATCGCCACCAATGGGGCGCTGGATGCCGGTGGAGCCTACTGTATCCTTTGCTGTGGGTGCTGCTGGGGCAGGGCACGTGAGCCAAAATTGGGTTACTGCCCAGCGGCCTCGGGGTGCCACGCTGGGACTGGGACCCCCTTGGCCTGGGATCGAGGGGTGTGGGCACCTGATGGTGGTTTGGGCTGCTGACATCTTCCCTTGACTTGAGCAAGATATGATCAGCCGTGCCTTGGGCCCGGAATTTGGGGGCAGCATCGGGATCATGTTTTTCCTGGCCAATGTGTGTGGCAGTGCTCTCTACGTGCTGGGGCTGGTGGAGGCGGTGGTGGACAGCTTTGGGATCCCGCCTGGTGAGTACCCTTGTGTGTGGTGGCAGGGGACAGCAGGTGTCCCTTACCTGAGTAGCCCTAGCACCCTGCCAGGCATGCTAAGCACCATGTCTGGCATTGCCAGGCACAACACTGGTGCCTCTTGGCTCCCAGTGGTGCCCCCTCCAAGCCACACTGATCCTAGTTTGTCTCTGCCCAGGGCAAAAAGTGGGCACAGGCGTCCACGTCCTGCCCCAAAGCTACTGGTACGAGCTGCTCTACGGCACCGTGCTGCTGGCCCTCTGCCTCATCGTGTGCCTTGTGGGCGCCTCCATCTATGCCAAGGCCACATTCCTCATCTTCCTCATCGTTGCGGGTGTGCTGGGCACCATCCTCATCAGCTTCTTCGCTACACGGCCCACTGGGGTGCCCATCCGTCTGCCCCACTTCAACGGCTCTGAGATCGAGAATGGCTCCTTCACCGGCTTCTCGCTCGCCACCCTGCGAGACAACCTGGGCGGTGAGGAGTGACTCTCCTGCCCGCTGTACCCACTGTGGCACTTGTGCACCGTGGAGGGGTGGCACTGGTACCTTCACGTCGGCAGGGGCTTGCCAAAGGGTGGGGGGAGCTTGTGGGCACAATCAGGTACCGTGGAGTGGCTTATCCCGTGATTTGGGTGTGGGGACACGCGGGAGAGGATGTCATACAGCCCGTCACAGCCTGTGCCCGTGTGTCCTGCAGGCGGATACGGGGTGGACTACACCACCGGGCAGATGATGAGTTTCAGCTCTGTCTTCGCGGTGATGTTCAACGGCTGCACCGGCATCATGGCGGGCTCCAACATGTCAGGTACGGGCAGGGGGTGCTGGGCTGGGTGGCACGAGGAGTGGGAGCTGAGGCTGGAGGAGAGCAGATGCTCTCACTAATGCTGCCTGCTCCTGCCTGCAGGGGACCTGAAGCGCCCGAGCTACTCCATCCCGCGGGGCACCATCTCTGCTGTGCTCTTCACCTACCTCGTCTACAACCTGCTGGCTTTCCTCATGTGTGCCACCTGCAACAGGTACGGCCACCCATCCCCTTGCTGGGGCTGTAGGTGCCATGGTGTGCCCGGTGCCAGGGCATGCTGGCACAAGCAAGGCAGGTGCCAGCATGTCCGTGTCCCTCTCCAGGACCCTCCTGCAGAAAGACTATGGCTTCCTGCGTGACATCAGTATCTTCCCACCCTTGGTCACGGTGGGCATCTATGCTGCCACCCTGTCTGCAGCCATGAGCAACCTCATTGGGGCGTCCCGCATCCTCTACGCCCTGGCTCGGGATGATCTCTTCGGTGAGTGCCCGGAGCGTGCTGACACCCGCCAGAGCCCACCCGGCAGGTTGCCCCTGCCAGGGACCAGCCCTGGGGGTGATGTTTTATGGGTTGACGTGTGCCCACTTGGGTCACTCATGTGCCCTGGCGTTTGCCCATGCCCCTGCACCCAGGGTGGGGACAGGACTCCAGGCTGGTTGGTGCCTGCTGGGGTGCCCCAGCCCAACCTGCCCTCTCTGCCCACAGGCCGGGCGCTGGCGCTGGCCAAGAAGACGTCTGCCAGTGGGAACCCTGTGATGGCGGTGATTCTCTCCTGGCTGGTGGTGCAGGTGAGTTTGCCGGTGACGCTCCTTTCCCTCCCCTGCCATGTGAAGGTGGGTTGGCACCTGGCTGGGTGTTGCAGAACCTGGCATGTCTCCCTGCCCCTGGGTACCCCCTCTACTCTGGGTGTCCTGCTGTAGCTGTACCTTTGCCTTCCTGAGCCCATAAATGAAGGATAAATCGCAGCAAGGGGCAGGGATTTGTGCCTCTGTGGCACTACCGATACCCTTTCCTGGCACGCCGTGGTGGTGTGCCCCAGGCTCTACAGGGCTGGCTCGGGCGCGTGCTGGGAGTGCCATCCCAGGGGGTGCGTTCACCCTGTACCCCCCACCCCATGCTCTCTGCAGCTGGTGCTCTTCTCTGGGAAGCTCAACACCATCGCAGGGGTCGTGACCACATTCTTCCTCCTGGTTTACGCCACCGTTAACCTGGCCTGCCTGGCACTGGAGTGGGCATCAGCCCCCAACTTCAGGTACCTGCTGGCACAGGGGAGGGAGGTTGTGCTCAGATGCTGTGATTCCCCTGCCATCCCTGTGTCTGCTGCCCCTCTGTGTGCTGGGCAGAGATGCCGTGCATTAGGGGAGGCAGAGAGACCCCCATCCCTGGGGCAGGAGAAGGGCCCAGGTCCCGCTGTGGCACTGGCTTGGCATAGTCCCCACGCCCTGGCACTGCTTTGCTGAGAGGGTACAGAATAAATCCAGCGCCACTGGGTACCACCCACCCCCTCCCCGTAGGCTTTCCGGAGGTAATTTATAGCCTGTGCCCACCCGGCATCCCCCAGGCAGCTTGCCAAGCGGTGATGGAGCCCACTTTCCATTAGCGCTAATTAAACTAACGGGGAAGGGGGAGGGAGGGGGATCCTGGGTGGGGGGAGGAGAAGATCTTCCAGGAAGGAGGAGTGTCCGTGGCAGACAGCCCCAGCCTGGGGTGGGGGGCACCGGGGTACCCTGGACCAGGGCTGGCCTGGCAGGGCTATCCAAATCTTGGGGGGGCACGACAGGGTGACTGGGAGAAGCCTCATCTCCCTCCTGGATGATGCCCACTGTCCTCGATGCAGGGTGCAGTGCCTCCAAAGCAGGGAGTCCTGCAGATGTGGCAGAGGCAGGGCTGGGTGGCACTGCCTGGGGGTCCGCCAGAGCACCCCATTCCCAAGGGAGAGCTGGTATCTGTGCCAGGCTGGGGCTTAGCCCCCCAGGCACTCCCTCACCCAGGCACGGGTGGGGCAAGAACAGTGCCTGGGGGGAGGCTACTGGGGTGAGTGGTGACGGGCTCCTCGCCCCCCCTCACATCTGGTGACCCCCCCTCCTCTTACTGAGGTCTCCATCAAGTGCAGCGGAAGAGGATTTTAATTACCTTTCAGGAAAAACAACAATTAGAGAAAATAACAGCTTCTCGCTTCCCTGCGCCAGGCTGAGCGGGTGCCGCAGCCACCAGCGCTGCCACACGTTGCCCGACACTACCTGGCCCCCTGGCCATGCCAGGGCGGACCCAGCCCCATCACTACCCCTGTTTGCCGGGGGCTGGCAGCAAGGGGCACACATCTCCCCTCTGTGCCCTCTCCTGCAGGCGTCTGGGGTGCCTGACATGCCCTGGGCTGGTGCAGCGGGGTTCACTGGGGGAGGCTGGTTGGCACAGACCCCCTCAATGTGCCCACCCTACAGCTGGCATGGGAACCACATGATAACAAGTGTCCCTTTCTCCCTGCTCCAGGCCCACCTTCCGGTACTTCACCTGGCACACGTGCCTGCTGGGCATCGCGGGCTGCTGTGTCATGATGTTCCTCATCAGCCCTGTGTCGGCCTCAGCAAGCCTGGGCTTCCTCCTCCTCCTCCTCCTCGCTCTCCACTACCTCTCACCCAGCAGCACGTGGGGCTACATCACACAGGCCCTCATCTTTCACCAGGTGAGCCCTGTCCTCCTCCACTGTCCCCTCGTGGGATGCAGAGCATAGGATGTCCCCGTGACAGCTCTGTCCCAAGCAGTGTGTCCTCAGGGCTGGCATCCCCATGGGTGGTTTGTTGATGGAAGGAAGGTTCCTCATCTGCTCTCCCTCCTTCCAGGTGCGAAAGTACTTGCTGATGCTGGACGTGCGGAAGGACCACGTCAAGTTCTGGCGCCCGCAGATGCTGCTGATGGTGCAGAACCCACGGGGCAGCCCCCGCCTCATTGACTTCGTCAACGACCTCAAGAAGAGTGGCCTCTACGTCCTGGGCCATGTCGAGCTGCAGGACTTGGGTGAGGATCTGCCCTGTTCCTTGTGCTGGTGGCCTCTGCTCCTCCCTGTGGCTCCTGGAGTCCTTGGGGTGATGCCTTTGCCCAGCTCCTGACTGGACAGGGTGGGCACAACCACACAGTGCCAGTATTTTGGGCACATGTGTGGTCGTGGCTTGGTATAGGAGACATAGGTGGCTTGTGTCTGTCCCATGCCTCCTGTGCACACATGCTTACACACATGTGCTGCAAGCTTGCACATGCATGTGCTCGTGTTCATCCCTGCATGTGCACATGGGGCTCCTGCACGTGTTGGTGCTGATGGTCACACGTGGCACATGCCACCCAGGCTTCTCCGTGCCCCTGTGCAGCACAATCTCGTTACACGGGTCAATGTCTGTTCACGCCCAGCACACGCGTGGACGTCTTGCACGCACTCAGCACAGCCTTGCACATGCATGTGCCTGTGTCCATCCTCGCCTCATGCCTGCCGCTGTGCGTCCACGTGCTTCAGGTGTGTTTGTACCCAGGTGCATGTTGGTTTGCACGCCGTGGCTGTCCCCATCCCTGCCCCCAGCGGATGCACGGGCTCTGCTTCCCCCCTGCCGTTGCCGTGGTGACTAATGGCCTGAAACTGGGGAGGGGGGGATGGGGCTGCCTGGGTATTTTTTATATATTTATGTATAATTTCATGTATCTGGCTAGAAGCACCTGCTTCTACCCTCCCCATCTTGTGGGTGTGGGATGGGTGTGGGAGTGGGCACTAGTTTTGCAGGGGAGGTACCAGGGCGAGCCCCTAGTATGGGGTACCCAACTTTCTGATGCCGTTCTCACTCCCCACCCAGACACGCTGCCCTCCGACCCTCTGCAGCCCCAGCAGGACTCATGGCTGAGCTTGGTGGACAAGCTGAATGTCAAGGCTTTCATCAGCCTCACCCTTGCGCCCTCGGTGCGGCACGGCGTCCGGCAGCTCCTCTTCACCTCCGGCCTCGGTGAGTGACGCCCAGGGTTGGGCATGGGTGAGGGTCCACCCCGCCATCCCTGCAGGGTGAGAAGTGCCAAGGGGTTTGGAGGCACCTGGGTGGGCAATGCCAAAGCCAAGTTGGGTCTTGGAAGCATCTGTGTTGCCAATGTTGAGGGGCTTGAAGACACCTGGATGGGCAATGCCGAGGGGGTTGGAAGCAGCTGGTGTGGGCAATGCCAAAGCCCAGCTGGGTCTTGGGAGCACCTGGGTGGGCAGTGCCAAAGAGCTTTGGGACACCTGGGCAGATAATGCCAAAGCCAAGCTGGGTCTTGGAGACATCTGGGTGCATGGTGCTGAGGGATCTGGAATCATCTGGGTGAGAAATGCCAAAGCCAAGCGGGAGCTTGTTGGTGCCAGGATGGTGGGGCCCTCAACCTCTGCTCAGCCAGGCCGGCGTGGTCTCTCTGGCAGGCGGGATGCGCCCAAACACCTTGGTGCTGGGCTTCTACGACGATGAGGTGCCACAGGACGGTCTGGCCCAGCACCCTGCCTTCACCAGCGCCCGTGACGAGGTCCCCCTGGGATTCCCTCCACTGCGGGCACCCACCACCCCAAAACTGCTGTCGGCTCGGGAGTACGTGGGCATCGTGGCTGACGCCCTGAAGATGCTTCGCAACGTCCTACTGGCCCGACAGCTGGAGAGCCTGGACAAAGCCTGGGAGCTGCGGCGGGCCGCCAGCCCCCCGCCCGCCATCCACGTCTGGCCCGTCAACCTGCTGCGGCCCGACAGCGCCCGCTACGCCGACACCTGCAGCCTCTTCCTGCTGCAAATGGCCTGCGTCCTCAACATGGCGCGGGCCTGGCGCCGGGCCCGCCTGCGCCTCTTCCTTTGTGTGGAAGCGGGTGCCATGCCCCACGCTCAGGAGGAGAAGCTGCGCCAGCTCCTCAAGGACTTACGCATCCAGGCCCAGATCCAGCTGGTGCCCTGGGACGCCGTCACCTGCCTGCACTGGCAAACCCGCCAGGGACCCCCAGGGGGGCCGGCGCCCACCGAGGAGGAGGAGGACGAGGCCGTGAACTTCCCCGCCAACGCCACCCAAGTGTCGGACGAGTACGTCTGCGCTGCCAACAAACTCGTCCTGGAGCAGAGCCCCGCGCCGGCCGTACGCTTCCTCTACCTGCCGCGGCCGCCGGCTGACACCAGCCTCTACCCGCTCTACCTGCACCAGCTGGAGCTGCTGACGCGCGGGCTGGGCCCCACCGTGCTGGTGCACGGGGTGAGTGCCGTCACCAGCACCCAGCTCTAGGTCACCCCCCAGGTCCACACCCCCCCGGCTCCCTGCAACCCTCCTTCGCCCAGTGCCTTCAGCAGCACGAGCCTGGGGCTGTCCCCAGCCCCCATGTCCCCACGGCGGTGGGCAGGGAGGGGTCGGGGGCTTGGGTGCAGGAGCGTGGGTTGGTTTGGTGGGTTTTTTTGGGGGTGTCTCCTGTGGAGGATTAGGGCTGCCCTGGCCGGATCCAGGCACAGCCCTGGTGCTGCCCTGACAGCGCGGTGTATTCATGGTGCCTTTTCTTTGGGGTGACGGTGGGGGATAGGGGGGTCCCATGGAGGGCTGAGCACTGGGAGCCCCAGTTGGCTGCTGGGAGCCCCTTGCTCGCACCCTGCAACCCCCTCTCCCATGCTTCCCCCCTCCTCCTGCAGCCCCCAGCCTCTCCTCCTCCTCCTCCGGCTCCTCCGGGCACCCAGCCAGCAGCGGGGATTGATTAAAGGCAGCCTCGACCTTGGTGCCCCAGCTCCCCGCCATCCTCCCTGCCTTTCATTAGGAAAAATTAAATGGGAAGGGGTGGGGGAGGGGAGCCCGGACGCCTGGGTTCCCTGCGTTAGGCTGGGGGGTGGCGGGGGGAGCAGCTGGGTGCTGGCCTTAATGGCTGTGAGGTATGGCACCCCAGATCTTGCTGAGCACCCCCCCTGCCCCTGGGTGGGGGGCACCTAGATGCTTTAATCTGTAGGGCCACCCACCCTGGGCTCTGAACCCTTGGGCCTGCCAGGGAGAGGGGGAAATGATGCTGGGAGGGGAGGGGGGTCTTGCTTCACCTTCCCACACCCGTTGTGACCTGCCCTGCGTGGGGAAGCTGGTGTGGTTCCCCCACCCCCTTATTGATTAGGGGAGGGCAGGAAATTGTCCGTGTGCTCGGTGATAAATACAGCGGGTGCCTGGCAGGTGGGCAGCGCGCCTGGGCCCTGCCTGATGGATGGCTTCCTATTAGCCCCGGTATGGGGGGGGCTGCTCCTGGCCAGGCTGGGCTCTGGTCGGGGGAACCAGTGTGGCACTGCTGCCTGCTTCCACTCTTGCCAAGCCTGGCGCTGGCAGCTTGGCTGGAGGGCTGGAAAAACCCAGGCAGCTGGGTGCTGCTGGGGGGAAAAGTGGGAAGGCCCCTTGGCTCCTCATTTTTTGCAGTGGGTTGTGCCTGAATTAGTGCCCAAATGCCTGTCCCAGCGTGGACAGGGTCCTGGGGCTGGCTTTGCTCCCTGCTGTGGGAGGGGGTGCCCTGCGGTGGGCAGCGTGTGGCCTGTGGGGTTTATTTACAAACAGGCGGAAGCTGGCACAGGGCAGCCGGGCACCAGCGGGACCCGGCGGCCTATAATGTTAATTATCACCACGTAATTAAAAGCCCATAAAAAGCCTCACACTTCATTAAATTAAAGCTTCCCCGCACTGTGCCGCTGGGCTCCGGCAGAGTTAACCTTGGCCGTGCCAGGCACTGGCTCCACCGCAGCTGGGGACCCGAAGATGGGGGCACACAGCCCCCCACAGTGTAGTGGGGGGTGCAGCCTGCACGGGCACCCCCCAACACCATCACCCCATGGCACATGTGGGGCGCACACCTGGCTGCACGCCCAGTGTTGACACGCAGGGCTGCCGTCCCAGTCGGAGATGCCCGTGCCGCGTTGCGTGGGCACGTGCCCCTGCCACCCCTGCAGACACGCCGTCACACGCACCGGGACGCGGGCAGGGGGCTGACACGGGCTCATGTGTGCACGCCCAGAGGCGCACAGGCAGCGTACGTGGCCACTGCTAAGGCAGCATCGCACGCCGGCACAGCGGCTGCGGCGCATGACGCCCACGCGGCGCACACCTACACAAACAGCGTTTCTTCTTCCTCGCCTAACATACAGGCGCGCAGACGAGCAGGCACGCGCTCCGCGTCTTCTCCAGGCTCCCACCCATCACTGCCGGCACCTGGAGAGGCGATGGGCTGCGGGGAGAGCACCCATCTGTGCCTGCCCCCTCTGTGCCTCAGTTTCCCCAAAGGCTGGGGGGGAGAGGGGGTATGGCGGACCCTCAAATCCTCCTGGCTGTTGGGTGGCCTGGGGTCAGGGATGCTTTGCCGACATCTGGGGGGACACTGAGTGGGGGGGACCCACACCCAAGGAGGGGCATGTATGCACAGGGGGGTGTGTATGCGTTAAGGGTGGCTATGTCTGGGCTGTGAGTGTGTGCGCGCGTGCTGGGCGTGTATACGTGCACAAGGGCATTGTGCTGTGTACAAGGGGTGTCTGTACGTGCCTGTGCGGTGGGGTGTATATACCCCTAGGTGTGACGCAGTGATGTGCACACAGGGCTCGAGGAGGAGGTGGGGGGTGAGCCAGGGGAGCGCGCACACACCTGTGAACACAATGTGCACACCGGCACACGCGTGTGCTCAGCACCCCCGGGCGCTGCTGCCGAGCGGGGCCACGGGCTGGGGGCTGCGGGGGGCAGGAGCCGGTGGGTGCCCGTGCCCCGGCCCCACGGGGGTGGGCAGCCAACGGGGGGGCCTCGGCTATTTCTTGGAAATTTTGCAGCATTCATTTCAGTGCAAATAAAAGCTGTCATTGCCGGAGAAATGATACTGATCGGGGTCTGAAAAGACAGCAAATTACCCGCCTGAAAATGCACCGCTGGAAAAAAATGCATATTAAACACACAAAAAGGCACTTTGCCATCAGCCGCGCTTCCCCCGCCGCTCCAGAATAACCACACTTTACATAATTCTCCCTCTCCACCTCCGAATTAATTTCGCAGACAGAGGCAGAGGCAACCCTCTGACAATAGCGGAGGGGAGACGTGGCGGCGAGACGGGGGGAGCGGGGCTGGAGGCTGCTGGGGAGGTGCCTGGCTCTGAGCTGGGGACATGGTGGGTAAAGAGGGTGCTTGGAGTTGGGGGGACCAAGGGGTTTGGGTGGGTTGGGTTCATGGGTGAGGGTTGTGGGTGTCCCCAGCTGTGGGGTGGAGAGCTGTCATCCCCCACTGTGTGTGCTAGGGATGGGGTCTCATGGGCTGGGGGTTCATGGGGTGATGCCCACCTCAGCAGGCACATCTTTGGCCAGATATTTCCTATGAGGGACAAAACCTCACCCCCTACTACCAAGGTGAGCCCACGATGTGCCCACCCCGGAGCCTGGCACCATCCCTGAAGGCCAGCAGGCCCTGGTGGGATGCTCATACCCAGAGTGGCAGGGACCCCCATGCACCCCTCCGCCCCACTCTCCCACCCGCAGTGCCAAGCACATGGGTGCACCTAAAGGACACTGTGAGGCTGTGCTGCCCACCCAGTTTGACACCCCCAAACTAGCACCCCTTTAAGAACCCTCCCCCACAAGGAACCTGCCCCACTGGGCATAAGGGCAGCATGCCCAGCACCCCGACACTGCCAACAGTGGGTGCAGTGGGGGGGGTCCAGTAGTGATGGCGGGAGGATTTGGCCGACTGGGTGCTCAGCACCGAGGGGCTGGCAGAGGGGAGGGCGGACGGCGGAGGCTGGCACTGCGCTGCTTTGCATTTTCAATGACAGACCCATGCCGGGTGCTCGGGAGAGTGGAAAAATCTTATTTGTCACCTGCTGGCGTTGCGCAGAGGCTCCCGCGCCGCGACTAATCTCGGGGAAAATGAGGATGCCGGCGGGGTGGCCCACGGGATGGGCAAGGGAGAGCGGGGCTGATGAAGTGGGTGCTGCCCCGGGCCCTGCTCGGTGTCGGAGCCATGGGCCACAGGATGGGCAGGATGCCAGGATCACACCAGCCTGGTCATGCCCGGGTTTGTTGGCACCGTGGCACAGATCCTGCCTGCTGGGAGTGTGTGGGCTGGGCAGCGCTTGTGGCATCTCGGAGCAAACGGCCTGCACCCTCAGCCCTGTCTGCAAACAACCCCTTTTCCCTTCAGCCTGGCTTCAGGAGCAGCTGCTTGTCTCGCAGAGCCAGCTCCACAGGTTGGCACTGCCTGCACATCCTGTCAGGGCACTCGGTAGAGATTTTTGGGGAGAGATGGCACTTGAAAGCTGGCGCAGGTACTGCCTGACCCCCTTCCATATCTACATGCAGGTACCTGTCCTGTGCCTGCCATACCCCGGCTTGTTGAGATGCCAACTCCTGTGGGACGCCGCAGCGCTCTGCGGCCAGCTCAGATTTATCCGTTATTTTATATCCACACGCCTTTAATTTTTACAGCCCTGTTGGAGCAATACCCAGGGCTGTTAATAACGCCAGCCCCCAGCCCTCCCACCCTGTGTGCATCCATCACGCTCCCACCAAGGTGCCAAGCAGCTCTCGGGGACGGGTAAGCATAAGCATGGGGAGGCTGCTGTGGTGGCACCCAGCCCTGTGCCCCCTCCAGCCAGCCCCCCACCCTCTGAGTGGCAGGGCCAGTCACCCCATGCCTACCATGAAGCAGCCTGGGTCCAGGTACCGTTGCACCCTGCTGGGGTCGGTGGTACCCGGCTGGTTGGGGTGCCCAAGGTGAGGGTATCTCTCTGGTGGGATTCACGAAGCCACTCTGCCCTGGCTTGTGCCCCAGGAAAGCTTTGCTGCAACGCCTGGGTGTGTGTGAGCGTGCCAGGGTACGTGTGCGGTACCAGGAGTTGGACACCAGTGCGTGTTGGAGTGTCTGTGGGGATACACAGCGTGTGTGTCTGTGCTGGTGCACGTCAGTGTGCATGGGTGTACGTGTGATGTACATGTGTGCTATTACCCGTGCATGGGCTGTTCCACGTCTCCATGCTGCAGTCACTGCCTTGTTTGGGCTGTGCCTGGTACCCCAGCACCCTGGCACAGGACAGCGCAGCCTCAGCCACCCCAGGCAGCGAAGGCCGTGCCTGATGCCAGCCCACGGTGCCCACTGGTCCCATGCCAGCTGAGCCACTCATCCCATGCCAAGCAGGGTCCCCATGCTGCCTGTAAGCGCAGCACCTGGTATGTGCTGCCTGGGGCTCCCACTCCAGCACCCAGGAAGACCCAGGGCCCGCTCTGAGTTCCCAGGGCTGTGCAGAAACGGTGGGCAGGGTGGCAGGGCACCTTTGAGCATGGCAGGCAGGACAGTGTCGTGGAGCCAGGGTACGTGGCCACTGCGAGGGGCTGCCGAGGGCGGTGGGAATTGCTGGGCTATAAATCTCCTTGCTGGGCCCCCCCGTGGCAGAGCCGCTCACGATATTTATGTTGGGGATTTATCTGCAATGCAGTTTAATATTCCCGGACCTTC